>VZTM01042291.1:72971-139652 GCA_013400555.1 Jacana jacana
GGGGGGGGGGAAGCCCCCTCCCAGCAATACCATCTCCCCATCTTTAGAGAACACTTGGCATCATCTCTGCTGAGGTTTCACGGGCGAGGAGGGGGCCGAGAGCGAGCGTACAGTGTTGGCAGTGCAGAGTGAGGGTCTGACCTGGGAAATGCTGGGCTCAGAGAGAAAACTCAGCATTTCTGGGGATCAGGCTCTAGACCCAGTTCAGGTTTTGAGACATTCACTGTGTGTGTGTGTGTGTGTGTGTGTGTGTGCAGCCCTCCCCTTGCCTGCTCAAAAGGCTCATTATCACACGGAAATCGATGTTTTGCACAAGATACACCGATTTGGATCCTTTCAGTTATTTAATGGTTAATTTATAACATGTTTCTTTTGCTACTGGATGTTTCCTGCATCTTCCCTTCTGGCACCAAGCAAACACAACTGGGGAACAGACAGGGCTCTCCCTCGGGGTTTCCAGTGGGGCACCCAGTTCGGGATGGGTCACCCCTCTCCCTTAGCAGAAAACTGCAGCTAAAACCTCGTCCTTGCCATCACTCCAGGTCATTCCCTGTCTCTTTTTCATATCAAAAATATTTGGGCTACAAAACCTGTGCCAGAGTGGAAGAACAGGCGCTCTGTGTGTGTGTGTGTGTGTGTGTGTGTGTGTGTGTGTGTGTGTGCTCCCAGGCTGACATTCAGGATTGCGTGATGATTAATAACTGTAGAAAAATTAGACCAAATGAAATGCGCCCGAATGGGCTTGATTTATGTGGCCTTCATGTCTTCAGTTTTAGATGAAATGGTTATTACTCTCCAGTGCTACAGAAATAAAGGTCTTAAACTCCAGTAATCACAGGCAGGCCAAACCTGCCAGGAAACACAATGCCTATGGCTGCCTATGGGTGGAGGAGGAGGGGGTGCCCGGCATGTGAGTGCACACTCGTGTGTGTGAGTGCACACTCCTGTGTGAGTGCACACGTGTGTGTGTCCCCGTATGTACCTTCTGCTGCCTTCCTGCAGGGACTCAGCTGTGGTCTAACTACGTGGGGCAGTTGTTTTACAGGCTGGTTCAGTGTAGAAGGGACTTGGGGGCAGTGCTTCAAGGGGTTTTGCTGTTCAGACTGGCTGTAGGTGGAGCAGCCTCTGGGGTGAGGAGCAACCCAGTAGAAGATGGGGGTGAGCTGAAATGGGGGATGCTGAAATGATGTAGGTTGGAAGGGACCTTAAAGCTCATCTAGTTCCAAACTCCCTGCCCTGGCCAGGGACACATCCCACCAGACCACGTTGTTCAAAGCCCTGTCCAACCTGGCCTTGAGCGCCTCCAGGGATGAGAAGAGAACCTCTGAGCATCTGTTACTGCTGCTCAAAGGTCTCCTTCTTGCGTCACCACCAATACCTGATGGCAAGAACCCCACTCCACCAAAGAGCCAAACATCAAGCACCTTCTTCTGCCACCATCAGGCAGCCACAGTGCAGAGGCTGGGGATGCCAGTCAATGGTGTGAGGAAACTGTGGCTAGGTAGAGATGGACACCAGGGAAATTAAAAATGCTGCTCTACGACTGCCCTGTAGTTCCCACGTGAGCAGCAGCGGGACAGGAAAGCTCAGCCAAACCTTCTCCTGGTGGTGTGTCCCCCAGTACGGGCACAGAGATGGTGGTGGTTCTTAGCACAGAGGGATGGTGTATTAATTCTGGAAGATCTCTTCCCAAAACTAGTATCATGCACAGTACATAGACGTACACACATACATACTGGCACGTATACATATATATCTCTAGCTACCTGATACAGAAACGTCCCCTGGGGTGAAAGGCACGGATTTGTGCCTTTTTGGTGAGGTTGCTCTCCTCTCCAGCAGGACCTGGCCCTGCTCGCTGTTAGAAGTTCCTGCAAAAAGTGGGTGTCACAGTGTCCAAGCTGTACCCAAGCCAGCTCAGCATAAGCATGGGATGGGGTCGGTGCTTGGCACCTTGGGCACCTTTCCCGGGCCAGGCTCCCCCCGGGGCTGCAGCCCCCCGGCTCCCCTGCTGAAATGGGCCAAGGGGGGAAAAGGGGAGAGAGTGCAGTAGGGGAGAATGGAACTGGAATAACAGAGGTGTCTGCAAGGCTGCTGGGGTCTGAGCTCTAGAAATATTCGGGCTCAACTGGGCTTTGTTTCAGCCAGAGCAGCCGTGTCTGTCCCTAGGACGTTTTTGGCCGCTTAGTCGGTAGCAAGGCAAAATGAAACTCATTCTAACAGAGCACTTTATTCTTTCCAAGGTGTCTGGGGAGAAAACTGGGGTTTGAGCTACTTTCCACGCATACCAAATACCAAATATAAGTTCTCTTGAAACTAATTTGAAAACTTACACTGACTTCAGTGGGACTGGGGCTCCACCAACACACCTTTTCTCAAGAAAACAGGCCCTTGGGTCAGTGAGGAGAAGACAGAGCTGTTGAGCTGCAATAAAATCCACATCCACTCACCTTGCTTGCAAGGTGAGGTGGGGGGGGGGTGCAAGCAGGTCTGGTGGTTTGGCAATGGCCTTGCACAGCCAGTCGGTAGTTACGGTGGGCTGTTCGGTCGTCTTGATAAGCTGTGATGAGGATGCAGGGCTGATGGAGGCTGAAGGCACCCACAGCCCTGCACCACTCTCAGTAGGGGGGGTATCCCACAGTGGGGGGGTGACACAGCTGTCCCCATGACCATGTGGTGCCACAGCTCAGCTCCCATCCTGGCCACCCACATCTCCTCTGGCCTGGGTGCCCCACGTCCCCCTTATCCAGTCAGAAACACCAGTTTTTCCAAGGGTTTGTCACCCACCCAAGTGTCTCCAGACGGATGCCTGAGCAGGACTCAGAGCCCAGGTGGGGAACAAAGGGAGAACACGGGGGTTCACACAGACCCATGGGGACCAAATCCTTTTATTAGTTTCTTTTTCCTCCCTCAATGGTCTGCTCACGCGGTGTAGCGGCATCGCAGCACTCTGGAGAACGTGGCTGGGGGTTTAATTCTACTTCCCTGAGTCCCTGTAGTGACTGTGTTTGTGAAGCTGTGGGCTGAAGGAGAGAAGAAGGCTGACTTTTCATTGGCAATGACCGAACCCCAGCCCTTCCGCCGTGTCTGGGGCTGCTCTCCCGGCCCCGCAGAGGCCAGAAACCTCCCAACGCCTCACCCTGCCCCTTTGCACCCCTGCGAGCGCGCACCAGGACCCCACTTCCAGAGTACTTTATGGCTACGGCCCCATGGATATCATGGTACAAAATAATTGTCCAGTCTCATGGATAGTTAATGCCCCAGCGGGGTTTTGTAGATTAATAGTAAAAGAAGAAAAAAAAAAAAAAAAAAAGCACTTTTAAATTATTTATATTCTAAAAAAAAAATACATTCTTTATTTTTCTTGGCATCGATATCACTTAGCTAGAAAAAGAATCAGTTTATAAGTATGATATTACAGATTTTAAACTATAGCAATGGTAAAGCAGAGGCGAAAAAAGCAGACTCCAGAATGAAAGAGGCAGAACTGACCCCGCCAGGCAGAAGGACGGCGGGGCCCAGCTGGTGGAGCGGGAATTGCTGGACTCCAGCGGGGGTGATGGCCCTTCACGTGTCCCCAGCCGTGCCGCCCCGGGCCCAGGGAGCGGGGATGGGGCTGAGCTGGGGGGACACGCTGGTCCCTTCCCACGTGTGCGGGACTCGATGGCAGGACACAAAGCGCCGGCGTTTGGGTGTGCAGAGTCATCCCCACCTGAGAGGAGCCGGTGCCGCCAGGGCAATACCTTCCCTGCCCAGAGGGGATGCAGAGGTGGGGTTGGGGGCTCCGTGCTCTCCTCGGGGCCTTGCTCATGCGACATTTTTCGGACCTCATTCAAGCACTTATCGACTTTGCCGAGGCTGAGTCAGTCTGTTGCACATTGATGTAGATTAAGTGGCACCCACTGAATTACCTCTCTACTTTCCAACGTGGTTCACTTGTACATAAGTGTAATGTCAAATTGTTTACAGGTTATTTCGTGCGTAATCGTGAAAAAAAAAAAAAAAAAGTTTTAACTACAAATTTAAAGGAATCGATTTTACTGGAAGGTGTTTAAAAAAAACCTGAATGTGCTTAAATACAGTATAGCCATCATTGATTATGGTCTCACATGAATGCATGTATCCGTGTTGTCAGTCCCCACCAGTGAGGTTATTGGCAATATTCTGCGGTCTGTGAATAGCAAATATGCATAAACTACTGTGACTCTGACAAATATAACTCGGTAACTGTTTCTACTGTGGTATGTAAAAGAAAAACAGAAACAAACAACGAAACAAACAACAAACCATGTAGCTTTTAGCCTGCTGTATTGCCCTGGTACAAGTAACGCTATGAAGGAAAGAGGGACACCCTGGAGCAAACCCAGAGCAGTCATAGCTGGCACCTGCGTGGAGTTGCTGGTGCAGAGAATGAGGAGCTGGGGGGCCAACCGCTAAAAAACGGCTATTTATAGAGGCTGGGAGGTGGTAAATGGAGGTGTGGCCGTTGCCTTCTGCTCCAGTGTCACTGCTGGTGGAAGAGATGAGCTCTTGTTGAGGAGGAGGACGCTCCGTGCGTCTTTAGGACGCAGAGCCGTGTTTCCCTGGGCGGGGTCGGGTGTTGTACGAGGCGCTGGTGGTCGGTGCAGCTACCGGTGCTGTGGCGTTGGGCTGAAAACTGAGCTAATTTGTGTCTTGCCATTCCAATAAATCAGTGTATATACACTGTAAGAGCACAGACAAGAATAAATAAGTTGGTATCCTTCAGCTGTCAGATATATATATATATAAAACACACACACAAATACACAGCTACGCTCCCTCGCCCGCCGAGATTCAGCATCGGTTAACGTTAACCCTCCCCTGCAGGCTGGGGTTTATTCTCCCTCCAAGGCAGTGGGGTGGGGTATTTTTCCTCATTTATTTCTCTCTTGGGATGAAAATAGCAGTTGAGTGGTCTCACAGTGAGTCCTTTCTGCCTCCCTGTCTTGAACAGAGATTCCCTGATGGCACGGCTTGAAAATACAGTCATCAGTTGCCATACGTCTGGCCAAGCCATCACTGCATCGGGGCTTACCTGCTAGAGTTTCCCAAGAATACTCTGAAATACTCCTATCCTCTGTTATTTCAGAGATGTCTTGGCAAGGGAGGGCTTCGTTGCACCCCATGTCTGGGTCACCAGTGGAGATAAGGCAGAACATCGTCAGGAGGAGAAGGATGGGGAGGGAAAGGCAGGATATCTCCTCTAGATGTGGAGCTGTGGCCCCGCTCGATGCTGGTCCCATTCTGTCCATCCTGGGCAGGTCCCAGGGTCTGAACAGTGCCCACCTGCAAAGCTTTAGGTTCCTCCAGCAGCTGCTGCTGAGGGAGAGGGAGAGCAGGGCTGTGGGAGGGAGATGTTTGCAATCCCCATCCATCCCCTGTCCCCCAGCAGTGTTGTCCTTGGAACGACAGAGTCATGAGTTGGGTTTATTGTTGGATCTTCTTCCCCTCAGCATGGCTGTCAGGGGGACAATAGGGACCCCGTACTGTGGCCATCACCGCTCCAGAGGGCCTGGCTCTCCCCGCTCTGCCGGCCGCACACACACCCCCTCAGCACCACTCTGATGGGGAGGCATCGCTGCAGGATGGGTCTGAGAGAGCCAGAAAACTGGGCAATTCCTCACTTCTTGGGATGAGTATCCCTGTAGGATGATTTTTTTATTATTATTTTTTTAAATTATCATTTGAATCTGTAGTACTGGGCTGCTCTTCAGAGGAAGCCCTTTCCCATGGCCCTTTCCTGGGAGGAGGTGAAAGCTCCTGTCTTTGCAGAGCTCCCCCCATACGGTGCTTCCCCGGAGCAGGGATATGGATGTTGCAGAGGCTGCAGAAGCAGATGGGAAGCAGAGCGTTGCTGGAGGTTCTGGCTCCTGGATGGTGTGATGCTCACCATGTGGAGGTCACAGCCTACTGCTCCCACAACCAGCCAGCGCTGGAGGGACCACCAGCCAGTGGATAAGGCCATTCCCATCCCCAGCACATGGGCAATGTGTGTGTTTTTGCACATTTCACCGTGTTCCCCCTTCCCCACATACTTTCTCCCCATCCAGGCCTGTTTCCCAGACTCGCTGTGCGTTCCTGAAGAATCTCATTGCCGTGGCCCTGTTGATAGCCTGTCCCTGCTCCTGGCCACCCGCTTTGGCCCCACAGTAGCCACCCTGGCAGGCAGTGGGTGGGCTGGGTGGGAGCCCTGTGAGCGCAGCTGATGCTCACAAACCTGAGCGTCCGGTATGAAAGACAACCCTGCTTCTCCTGACACCTCTTTGCCGTAAGACCCTGTGGCTTTTTCAAAACAGCAGAATTTGCAGGAAGTATTTTTAAGCACCTCTTCTTCTTGGCACACACTGATTTAAGCCGTGCTCCAGGGTGTCGGTGGGGTTTGGGGCTGCACACACTGGGCAGAGGGGGGTCTTGGGCAGCAGCGTGTTCCCTCTGAGACACCCGAGGATGAACATTCTTGTTTGTCCCAGGAAAAAGGCCCTTTGAGAGCTCCTGAGCTTTTGGGCAGTGCAGTCAGAGCTCCTAGACCAGCTCCATTCCCTGGGCAGACAAATAAAGACAAAATGAAAGAAATCAATTTAAGATTGAAGTTTGTTTGGTGAAAATGATCTGCTTCCTTTGGGTGGCTTGAGAGCCCGCAGGCAGAGCAGCGGTGCTGGACCTGCGCTAGCGCTTCTTTCACCTTTATACAAGTGTGGTAAAACTTCATTATCTCTTAGGGGATGCTGGGGGCAGTTCCTGAGAAGGTGGGCTTCCTGAATGTGCTCCTCAGAGCCGTGTGGTGCCTGCAGGGTCTCGGGTACGAGGTGCGAGCGGCCGGTCCTCAGCACCAGCACACACTGGGCTGCTCAGCCCAGCACCAATTAGCCAGGCTTTGGCCAGCTACCTAATAATAAACCTTAAGAAAAGTTAAACTGTTATGGAATGTATTGTTGTCCTCACTCCCTTTCACGTGGAGAGAAAAAAAAACCCAAGCCCAACCTTGTTTGTCTTTTCCTGCGGAGGAGAAGACAAATTCCCTCAGTCGGGAGGAGAAGGAGCCGTTGGTCTGGACTCATCCCAGGCTCTGGCTCCAGCTCCCATCACCTTCCCCTGCCCGGCCTGGGATTGCTCTCCCCCTCTCCGGTCCTTCCCATTGCAAAGGAGACCGCATGGGAGGCACCTGAGGTCTCTGTGGTGGCGGTGCCAGGTCTCCTCCATGGCAGCAGCTCAGCTCCACAGCTTCCCACAGGTTTTCTAGGGCAGCAAGCTGAGTTTTGCTATTCCTCCCACTTCTGAGTACTGGTTTGTCCTCTTCTCACGTCAGGGCAGGTGTGAAAGAGCAATGGATGTTCAGATCAGAATAACCTGTACAGTAATTACCGAGGATTTAATTACATTCCTTTTGCAGCACCATACGTTGTGCATGGAAAGCAGGAGCTTTCCTTTGATACCAGGTGACAGCAGGACATCATTTCAATCTGCCTTACAACTACATGACTAAAGGAGTTCATACAGAGAAATAGATGTATACACACACACACAGGTACAGTCCTTCTGGCTCATGACCAGAGCGAGCAGCCGCAGGCCTGGGCTTGCCCAGTGCCTGGAAGGGGGGCTGCTGTGACCAGGTAAGTGCTGGTGGGAAGAACGGCCCAAACTCATCACTTGTTCAAACCCTTCTCGGAGAGGAAGACATCTCTCCCCAGATATAGCCCCAATGGCAGGCTGTCCAGGCACTCAGAGTATGGAGGAGAAGCTCTGGGTTGGGAAGGTGCCGGTGTCACCCTTCTTGCTCCCTCATCCCAGCAGCTCCTATGAGCCGCAATGGTCAGGCAGAGTGAGGGGTGACACTGCGTCATCCATGGGCTTGAAATGGGGATAACTTACTACTGTGCCCCCAAACCGGAACAAATGAGGACTTCAGCAGCTTGGTGGTACCCAGTGGAGAAGGAATATCCCTTCCAGTGTCAGGCAGGACTTGGGTGGGACAGTTGGTGCTGGGGACCTGGGCACCCTCCAGTCTGCAGCAACCACCTCTCCCTGCTGTGCCGAGAGCAGGGCAGAGAGGAAACCTACTGCAGGGAACTGAGATGAGGACATGGTCTCCTGTGAGAGCAGAAAGCAGCACTCACTTCTCACTGGACTTTTAGCTCCTGTCGCTGCCGGGGAGCGCCCAGGAGCTGGTGTGCCCCAGCCCCCAGCCCGGCTGGCAGCAACCACCCCTGGGGCTCCTGGGCTGGGGTCTGCCAGGGAGAACTCTGTACATACAGCAGGTTAAAAACTGGCACAGGGTGGATCTGTATTTAATGCAGAGGTTTCCCATGTTTTGTAGTATTGTTTTATTGGTAAATAAAATCAACCAAAGACAAAAAAAACCTATTTGGCATCTCCTGTGTGACCTGAACCGTCACTCACATGCACTTGTCCATGGAGAGGGGATGGTCCCTGTCCCAGGAGGGGCCACACAGCACCCCCCTCTCACCCCCGAGTCCCAAACCTCCCAGAAGGCTTTTGGGGTGACCACATGGGACTCCATCCTCGGCTGCTGGTTACACCAGGGTTAATCCCCACAGGTTCTGCATGGAACCCGTTCTGAGCTGGTGAGCACTTCATTAGACACTTTAAAGAAGACTCTTTTCAAAGCTGTTTGTTGAATATATGCTATTAAGGTGCTGAATACAAACCTATTACCTGGCCAGAGACAAGCCTAAATAAGGCATTCTGCACTGAAGCCACGAAGATGTCTCATGATCATAGAATCACAGAATGGTTTGGGTCAGAAGGACCTTAAAGATGATCTCATTCCACCACCTCTGCCCTGGGCAGGGACACCTCCCACTACACCATCCTTGTGCCTTCCCTGGTCCCTCTGCCAGCCCCAGCATGGGGAGCTGCAGGGATGGAGGAGACCCTTTGTCCACTGATGGCACTGAGACAGTCCCTTTTCACTCCTGACAGCACTCGGCATGTCTGCTGAGACCAGTCTGTATCACACCCTGGTCAAAAACACAATGCAAAGGTGGATTTCAAGACAAACCAGGGAGTTTTCCACGTAAGAAACTATAATAAAAAAAAAAGGAATTAAAAAAAATAATATATAGATTTAGAAATATAAAGCTGAACAAAAGTGTATCTAAATTTGGGGAGTTGTGGGGACTGGGCTCACAGCTTCTGATTACAAACCAAACCAGACTTCAGATCTCAAAGTGATTCATACCCATGTTTAAAGCAGCCAGCAAAGCCGGGGGTGCAGCTCTGCAGCAGCTCCACCACCGAGGCTGTGGGGTGGGGACACCTTCCCCTGGCACTTGGGGGGTCCTGCCCCCCCGGAGCCAGCACGCCGAGGGGCTGAAGTGCCAATGCTTGAGCTGTGCCTGTCTCCGATCGACCGTCTCAGCTTTGCACACTCTGACAGCAGAATACTTCTTGCAGAGGAGTGTGCTGGGGTGAACTGATTCAGGGCTGAAAAATAAGAACTATTCAAAAATATAAATCTTGCCTCTACCACTGGCATTGAAGTCTCAGCTTCTGGCCTCTCTTCTTTGCCCTTTATTTCCATGCCTAAATGTGCATGTACAGAAGCCATTAAAAGCTGATGGAAAACCAGGGAAAAATGGTAGGTTTCAGGCATGATATAAGTGCGATGTGACATACTTCATCCACGCATTCCTTGTTTAACCACATCACGAGAGGGCAAAGCGCCACCAGCTTAGCAGAATTTTAACTAAGGAAAAAAACCCCAACCCTGGAATTTACAATCTGGTCCCTCAAAAGGAGGGGAAGCAGGACCCAAGAGGGTTTTTTATCAAGTCTATTCCCAACCTGAGCGAGAACTCTGTATATATTTAAAAGCAGCCCTCCTGCTGCCGCTGGGGCTCTGAGAGCAATATTTGTGTTGCTGAGAGGAGAATGACAAAGCGGCAGCTCAGATGTTCGTGGAGGTGGGTGTGAAACTGGAGGGGAAATTCATCTGCCATGAGCGGGAGGCTGGAGCAGATGACCTCCGGAGGCATCTTCCAGCCTGGCCTCTCCTGTGTGGGGGAGAGCTTGGCAGAGGAAAGGCAAATTAATTTAGGGAGGTGCTAGGTGGAGGGTTGCAAACCGGGCAGTGAACCAGGAACAGAAATAGTGAGAAGTGGAAGATGAGAGCAGCCCTTCAGCTGGAGGAGCCAAGGCCGGGCTCTGGAGGTCCGTGTAAGAGGTGAGGAGCTTCCTCTTGGCCCGAGCAAGACCCTTGTGGATGACACCAAAACTATCCGTCTCTCTCCCATGAATTGCTTGGCACCAACTGAGCCCAGGAACCTGTGTCTTATTTGACCCACATTGTCAGACACCAAAGCCATGGTCCTCCAAAGGGAAGGACAGAACTCATTCAGCCAGGAACCGAGAGGTTATTTCCTCCGTGAGCCGACTGACACCCGGCCTTTGCAAACTGCTGGTGAGGGGGGGGCTCCAGGAGACCCCAGAAGTGATGCATCCAGCGTGCACTTTCTTCTCAGCGGGAGAAACACTTGGCATGGAAACAGTAATTCCCACACATGCCCTGGCTGGCCAATGATGTGTTTGGAGCCACCAGTGGGCCCACACCAGCCCCTTACGCTGCCCAGCTGGGGGGCACCAGCCAAGCCTCAGAGGGCAGTGTGTCTGGAAGGCAAAGCCATTCAAATAAATGGGACTATTAGGGTTTTTTTTTTAAAGTAATTTTTTTCTTTATCAGAAGGAAAGTACTGACAGAGGGCACCTCATACCCTTTGACTCACACAGTTAACAAGCACTGATGCCTATATGAACCCTGGTATCCATTTCTTAGACCCCACCTGGGCTGGACAAGGGATGATGCCACCTCTGAAACCGAGTTATTGCAGTGAACACCCTGCTGAGCACAATGGGCACCAGGAGAGGATGGCACCGCTCTCTCCCCACCAAGCCCTCCAAGAGCTTGGGGCCCCTCTGGCTTCAGGTGGCACCCAGAGCAGTGGTTTTTTTGGTCCAAATGACTTCCCTAAAGCCAAGTGGAGACACTGTAGAGGAGGCAGCGATAGAGGCACCAATCACCCCAGACTCGCCGCGCTCCTTCCACCACAAACCCCTTGGCCCTCTCCCATTGCCAGCGAGGGCGCAGACCACAGGAAGAGCCCTCCCTAACTCCATCCCAGCGTTACTCAGCTCAGAGCTTTCTCCAAACACCAACTTTTCTTCTCCATGCGAAGCATAAAACCGAATGACAAACCCTGCCCCGCAGCCAGAGCTTAGCAGGACGAGGAGCCGGGTGCCCGTGGCCAGCTGTGAGCGCGTCCTGCTCTGCCACGGGGCTGTCGGTGCAACCCCGAGGCAGGGAGCGGGCCTGGCCTGCCATGACAGGAATATCGCTAACAGCTGACATATCATCCCAAAATGCTCAGGATTTTTAAAGCACAGCAAGCCAAACAAAACTCAGAGCAGTTTAACTGCATGTAAATTAGCTGCCTCCCAAAGAAAAGCTTGAGAAAAATGGTTTCATCAGAGACTCATTAAAAATCACTAAAAGCATTAATACTATAAACATGCTCTCTGGCACACGTTTCACATCTTTCCAGATGTATTTTTACTGTTATGCCCATTTTATGGGAGGGGAAAGTGAGGTGCAGCTATTAGGATTATTTTGCCCCAGAGATCAGAGTGAACAGTAGCCAAGAGGTACTAAAACCATCTCATCTTATCGAATTCCCAGCCAGGTGTGTCTGCGCTGCACCCGGCTGCCAAACCTAAAACCCGTTATCAGATTTCATTTAGTCTTTACTGAAGCAAAACATTCCCCCATTTCGAGTGTCGGTGCTGGGAAGCCAATACCTGTGATTCCTGTGAGCATCCATTAGCTGTGAAATAGAGCCTGGGGAGCAGAGGGGATGCGGGAGGAAACGCTGCTCAGGATTTAACCCCTTGAGCCGCCTGGGAAGCGCTCACAGAGCTCTGCTCCAGCTTCAGACAGCGCTGTCAAAAGTTGTTTAGCACACGTGGAGGTAAACATATTTCAGCATATAGATTTGCTGAGCTGCTGAACGTAGCAGGAGGGGCTATTTCTGCATTGGCTCTGCCATCCCAGCCCTGGGCTGGGATCCTGGAGCCCTGCAGGTGACAGCACAGGGTACCGACAGCTTCATGCTGCTGGAACAGTAACAGTGAGGTCCAAGCTCTCCAGGGGAGAACCATCACTGAGAGAGGTGTGGGCAGCCTCTCCAGCGGGGGGGAACCCAGGGCGGTGGGACCCTCTGTCCCCAGCTGGGCTTTGCCACCACCCTTGCGTTGGTGGCAGGAGTGATGGAGAGGAGGGACAGGGGCCAAGCCAAGACGGCAGCCCTCTGTGCAGAACTGGAGTTACTGCAGCTCCTCTGGCTCTGGCACCATTGCCAACCTTGCTCCCCTCGCCCTCACTCCCTCTGCATGAGCGGAGGCAAAGTGAGGACCAGGGGCGGCGGCGGGGTAACACACAGGGCTTCGAGGGTGGAACGGGCTGTAGGAGCCGGTGGCAGCAGCGATGACCTTGGCTCTGCCTCCAGCGATAAATCTGTGCTTCCCTTTGTCACCCAATCCCAGGGGGGTCACCCCAGCGTTAAATCACTGCCTGCAGAGGCACAGCCCTCCCCAGGGCACCCGAGAGGCACCCAGGGGAAAAAACATCATTTCTGCTTTCTCTGTGATCTCAGTTACTCAAAGTTGTTATTAAAGCTACTCTAATTATTTTTTTAAAATCCAATAAAGACGCCTAATATGTGTAATTTTAACATAATGTATTGGGAATAGTATGTAGTTTAGGGATATTACCAGTGCTATTCATGTAGCTGTGAGCTTTTATTTTTACCATTAGCCTGAAAGGAGTGGTCTCAATCTATTTATAATTATACATTAAGGCTGTTTTATCTGATCCCCTTCTTTCCTTTGCTCTAAAATGCTCTGTCTTACTGTGAGCTCTGTGAACAATCACAGAATTTTTCCCACACTGTGATCTTGATGGTGAAATGGGTGTAAAAGGCGCTGGGACGGCCCATGCTGCGTGGCTGGGATAACCACGCACCAGCTGAGAGAAACCTGGATTTTCCTGCTGCCACCGATCTCTCCCTGGCCTCCTGCATTAATGAATTAATCCAATCTCAGCCTGGGAGAGCTGCACAGAGCGTGGCTTGAAATAGCAAGGCTTTAGGCAAAACGATAAGGAATAGCAGGGCTGCAGGCAGGGCTGCAGCTTTGTAATGATCAGAATGCGAGGGTGATTGCCCCCGGTTAATGCAGCCGGGCTGCGAAATTACACGGCTGGACTGTGACATACAGCCAGGGACGGGTGACAGCGAAGGTCAGTGCCCACACAGGCAGTAAGAGGAGGATTAAAAATATGTCTCTACTCTAATAACCCCTCAATTAAGAGCACCATTAGCCTGGATGTGTCCGCCCATCCCTTTAACCCTGAGGACGGGCCACAGCAGCCATGAGGCTCTCAGGAAGGGCTGGGAAGGGAGGTGGCTCCAGGGCTCCCGAGCTCCGCGCCATGGGACGAGCTGCTCCCAGTCCCTGCATGGAGCAGCCACCGGTTCCCAGTGCTCAGAGCCGGGATGTGGTCCCTTGATTTGCACCAGTTTCAGCGTGTGGGTGACTCTCTCCGTGCTAACACCTACAGACCTTGGCAGCTTCCCCAAATAGTCCCTGCGCAGTCCACGCTGGGATGCTGAGGCTGAGGTGGAGGAGGAGAGGAGCAGCTGGGGAGCAGCCCCCGACACCAGGAAACCTCCAGTGTGGGAGAACAGGGACTGAAATACATTCACTCCCAGAAACAGGGACCCATCTGTGTCTCCCGAGGGCTGGCAGCTCTTTGAGGAGAGTCATGGAATCCTTCTGCCATTGCTTCGGGCATTTAAACCTCACACAGCAGGTCCCACAACCCCTGCGAGGTTATCCTTGGGTTCCCACTGGTGCTCAGTACTGCAGGAAGGAAATAAAACAGAAAACAAAACAAAACACGAAAAAAAAAAACAAACCCAACAAAAAATGCCCCTCCAAACCCCGAATCCAACAGCCATCTCTTCTTTCATGGTAAAACTATTTAAGGGAAACCTGTTCCTGACCACAGCAGCACCACGATGAAGCTGTCTGAAATGCACGAGTCCCGGTGCCTCCAGCCGTGCTTGTCCCTCTGCCCTGGCGTCTCCCCTTTCCCTCTGGCTGAGCATCCTGCTCAGGACTGCTCCTCTCACCTGGGTTCCCCTCACACACACCCACTGCTACATTGCTCACGACATTACAATTTGCTCTTTAAGCTGTCCACAAATCTAATATTGAGCTAATTATCCACAGAAACCATTCCAGCCTTTTCAGGCTTTTGCAGCTTTTAGCCAACACAAAGGACTGGAGATTTTTTTTTTTCCCCTCGTAACTTCATATATTTTTAATCACTCACATCTTCACGTCGTGTCGGATGCCTTCACTTACATCTAGGGCAAGCTGCACCGAACATTAAATATTCTCCACCTCTTTACCTCCGCCCTGCCCTGCCTCGCGGCGCGGACGCTTATCATGAACTCACAAGCGTGTTTATTTTTCCAGCACGCTGGCTAAGAAATAAATTCAGCTAACAATGCAGAGCTGAGGCTGGCAGTTTAATTGCAGCTGTACTAGACGCCTCCCTCGCAAGCAAAACACAAGCAAGAACATTTTCCTCTCCGCTTCCCTGGAGAACCAGGGAGCTGGTACTGCGGTTGCGTACCCCGGGCTGCAGAGACCCGAGTGGAGGGGAGAGACAGACCTTCATCTGCTTTGAACCTGGAGCGAGGCATCCGGCTGCGTGTGTAGCATCCTCACCTCTGCTCCCCATCTCCTCTGACTGACCCACGGACCAAACATCCTGGAGAAGCAGCGAGTTGTGTGTTCCTCCTGGCACCGTTCCCGAAAGCCCCCTCCCGGCGCTGAGGTGGGCAGGAGAAGCTGGACCAGCCCCGGGTACCACAGCAGGGCCAACTGGCAGACTGCACTTCAGGTTCCTGACTTCTGACTTGTTTTCTAGTTAGAAACTTAAAGATACTTCAGCATAGCAAAACACACACACACACTAAAAGAAAAACCCACCAAGTTTTTTTCCATGGGGGTAGAGCCATCAGCCCTGAAGCCTCACCTCTCACCGCCGCGTTCCAGTGGGTCCCCAATGCGTACAGTTCACTGAGTACTAACTATGGTATCAGGACCTGGACGCTCAACCCAGCCTCAACAAATGAAACTGAATTTGCTCCTTTGGGTGATCTCTTCATCACCTATTTTATCATTTTAGAGTGTCCACACTGGTGAAACACCGAGCTGCTACGGCTCATGGGGCAGCGAGTGACCTGCTTTGCACCCGCAGCCGGACGAGTCTCCTGTGGCTCCGGGCAGGGCTGAGCACAAGGGCATTGGAGAGGAGAGCGGTCAAACCCCTTTGTGATTCCTCCCAACCACTAATCTGTGCCCTGAAACAGGAAAATGGATATTCCCTTTAGATCCACCTGCCAGGAATACAAATGCTGTTCTGCTTTTTGTAAGTGCCCGAGTGCCGTGTTTAAGCTCTTTCCAAAAGGACAAAACAGGTGAGCTCTGTTTTCCAGCCTCTGTTTCCCTGGGCAGACAGACTTCTCACCCTGCAGTTGTGTTTCAGCGCTGTTACAACTAATTGTCTCCTCCAGGTTGAACCTGCAAAGGCATCCCAAGCCATGTATTTAAATGATAGCAAAAACAATCCCCTGACTCCTTAAAGTTAATGCTTCTCATTTTCATTTTCCACATATTTCTCCCCCTGTAATAGCCATGTGCTAAATCTTCATGAGATTTTTATAGTTTCGCTGAAGGAATATTTGCATAATTATTAGTGCATAATATACTTTACTGCTCCCACTGATTTTACTGTTACAGCTAAAGGGATGTGGTGTCAAATTTAAGCCTATCAAGTTCTGGACAATTCTCAGGCAAACACTGTGTCTGCTGGAAAGAAAGTATGTCTGTCCCTGTACACGTGAGAACATGGAATGGTTTGGGTGGGAAGGGACCTCAGAGCCACCCCCAGTGCCACCCCCCACCAGACCAGGCAGGAACACCTCCCACCAGACCAGCTGGCTCCAAGCCCTCTCCCACCTGGCCTTGAACCCCTCCAGGGATGGGGCAGCCACAGCTTCTCTGGGCAACTTCTCCCAGGGTCTTAAAGCCGCACATCAGACGTTGCCTGGTGCTTGGCTTTGGGGATTTAGGGGCTGGAGCCAAGAGGAAACGGTGGGGTCAGTGCTTTGGGTAGGTTTTGTGCCTCCTGAGTCAGGCCTGGCCTCCTGCTCTCCCCTTTTGGAATCTTCCCCCATAGGACTGACGTGACGATATATAAAAAGGATGTCCTAAAATAAGAGTGGTGAGGTGTGTGGATGCTGTGATGACAGCAGCTATATAGGGAGGCAGCCCAGAATTTTTGAGGGAAAGCATCAAGCTTCTGCTATTTTCCAACCGGTTCATACTCTCTCTGTAAAATGTCATTTCTAGAATTTTTTTTAGACTGTTCTAATAGATACTGATAAATGTTCTTCTCCTTAGGGCTTGTCAGGAAAAGAGGTGATTGATACTATCTTCAGAAGCAGACAAAAATGTTCAGCACAGTCTCTGCCAGTGTGATGGATCACAAAAACAATGGTCTAAAGCCAATCTCTATGAAACTTTAAAAAAAAAATATTTAAAATTGCTACAGCAGCAATATGGGTTTAAGCCATACCTCTTATCAAAGCCCCAGTTAGGACCTTTCGGCTTGTAGAATCTAGAAAATAAATAAGAAAAGCAAAGTATCGCCAAAAAGCGTCGGCAGCAGTGTGATGTAACTACAGGTCTGGCACAAAGTGCCTTTCCTGCATTGCTTCTGAAAACATACTTATTCAATTAATATTATTTCCTAAAAATACCGACGTGCTGTAATTGAGAGATTCCCCGGGCCTGAGCCGGGGGTGGGAATGCTCTTCTCTCCCAGATCCGAGCTCCAGCCTGAAATTAAGCTCTTAATGCCTTATTAACAGCAGAGAGTTGTGAGTGCAAAATGATCAGTTCTTTAAACGATACATTAAATTAACTTCCCTTATGTGCTTTCAGATGGAAGTTAACTATTTCCACACAGCTCTAGACAGCAGGAGGCAATCGAGAGGGATCAGCTGAAGGGTTTTCTCCATTACTGGAGAAGTGGGGAGCTGCACGGGGCCGGGGTTGCCCAGCCCAGAGCCCCTCACTGCGCCCCGTCTCACCTCCTGCTCTTCCACCTGCAACTCCCCGGGGATCCGGGAGAACAACGGCCCCGATGGGCACTTGGGCTCGGAAGAAGCCATACTTGTAATGAGCAGCCTTCCCTTTGTTATACTGCGTGTGCTGCTCTGGGGACTTCAGCTGTCTGACACTATCCAATTTCCCAAATCTGCTCTTGCTCAGCAGCAGACAAACACCACTAATTGTTATCCTTTCAGCTCCGCGCAGGCAACAACAGGAGAAGCTTGTGACTTTTGGTTGGGTTTTTTTCTTCTTTCTTAAAGCAGAACCTGTCAGGAAAACATGATTAAATGTTGCTGCCACATCCCCAAATTGTGCACACTGTAATCCTCAAGTTTTTTCAACAGTTTTGACGGTACCTTATTTCCATAATAGCGCATAAACAACCATGTAGTACAGGGCTATAATTTCATTGATTGTTCCTGGCAACCTCCTGCACCGTGACAGCTCCTGCAGCTCGAGTGGTCTGTCACCGGGAGCTGAAGATGCAGCTCCTCTGCCTGACATGGCCCGTGTTTTACATACAAACCACTGGCATTTCACAGCCCCAAAATAAACATATAAACATCATTCAGGAATCTGACCCTTCTTTCTCCCTCATCTGCAGGGGAAGGGCATCAAACAGCGCTTGGTGCACCCGAGGGGAGCAGGAGACCTCCGTGTTCCCACCACCCACTTCCCACCTTGGCACCCAGCTGGAACTGGGGCATCTTCCTCTGCACCTCAAGTAACGTTCGGGGCATTAAAGGGTAAAACAACCACTCCAAAAGGTAGCCTGACCTGTAGCTGGGGAACCTTGGCTGCCATGGGAAACCACCACTACCATACTGGTGTGGAAAACGCGGCCTTTTGGTCTCTTTGAGAGACAAATGACCAGTGTCCTCCTTTGTAAACGATGCAGCTGTAAGAAATCAGGAAATAACTTCTGGATAAGTAGATTTATTGGTGCACGTTGGCTTTCGTGGCTCGACTGGTGCGTTTATAAAATATTTATCGTTCTCCTTTGCAGCGACGGAACCAGAACCGGTTGAACAATGAGTGGGTCTTCATTAGTGCTGCTGCATATGCAGGTTTGTTTTCTGTCTGGTCTTCTCCCCTCATTAAGTTGGCCTTCGTGATAAATTGGCCCAGATCATTAATTAATAATTACCTCTTCTGTATAAAATCAGATTCCTCGAGTTAGAGCTACCGGTTCTGAATTTAAGATTATGCATAAACCTGTATGCATTTCTCTGCTCCATATTTAAGTCATCCCACTATTCATCCAAAACCTCATCAGAACAGATAATAAACCACTTCATGAACAGATGTGCCACTTATTCATCTAGTTCTATAATGATAATGAAGAAAATTTAATCTGGAGTGTCTATGGAAGATGATCTAAAAGACAGATTGGTATGAATAATAAAGACACTACACAAGAATTTTAAAACTGACATGAAAAGGCAATCATTAAGTACTCTCCAATGCTGCTTTGATATAGTCCAACAGTGTATAAAAACACACCTCTTGGGTGTTGGACTCCACAAGGAGCTACTGTTTCTGCAGATGTAAACGCTCTAAATTGCTTTTACTTTAAAGAAGTATAAAAGATAATTTCTCTTACAGCTGGAAGCAACATCTGACTTTGCAAAATGCTGAAAACACATTGAAGAGGGATTGGATGGAGATTTCAGATACATTCAAGGTGAGTGGGATAACACGCATAGCTGAGTATTTACCCAAAAAATAGGAAAATGCAGAGACAAGTGGAAATTTGTGAGGCCAACTTGCTCTGAAGAGCCATTTACCCCTCGTTAGCTAGGTATATATTTATCTGCTTTCTCATATATGCTGCTATTGATTCCTGTCAATAGGAAAATATCAGGAATGCAGAACAGGCAGGAGACACTTATTGTGGATGAATATTTGCAAAGCCTTAATGGAGCTGCGTAGCTACGGGATTTCTGTTCACAGTCAAAAAGATCATTTAAAATCCCCAAAGTGTCTTTGAAGAGAAAAAAAGCCATCACATTCACTGTTGGAGAAGTGCCCCAGATTGACAACTGCCATCTATTTATTCCCAAACCAAGAAAAGCACAGACTGTGCAGCACAAACTCACCAAGTGATATGACTGGAACAAAGAGAGACACTGGTTGGAGGGGGGGGCGCGGAACAGGACAGCATCACGATGGCCCTAAATTGGCCTAACTCCGAAGTTTACTCTGGCAGCACATTAAGCACCTGCAGTTCATCACGAGCACATCAGCCAGAGCAGTGGGAAAATCACCCTTTGGTTCTGAGGAAGACAGATGAGGAGACCTCAGGCAGGGACAGACGGGTGGACACAGCCACTTACAGCTGCGGGTACAGAGTCATTAGCAAAGACCTGCGGGAAAAGTGAGTCCTGGAGTGGGGTTCCTTGTCTTTCAGCTCCAGGAAAGTTAATGAAACCATTCATGACAACACGAATACAGAAAAAAATGCAAACACGTGGATTTGCTTGAGACCCTTTGAAGCCCAGAAGAGTTCCCTGTGCGTCTGACCCCTGCCCAGAGCAGAGCGCCTGCCCTAGGGAGGACCAGGGCTGCCAGGAGCAGGACCTTGCAGCATCAGCCCTCAACATGCCCGATGGCCTGGCCCGTCTGTGTCTCTGCAGAGCACGGCCAGCCACCGGGGTGGATGGAGAAGGCATCTCCAGCTGCCTCTCCTTGCCGGGCTGGAGGAGAAGCAGCTGGCTGTGGTCCCACCATGCTAGCCGCTGCTCCCTCCTCCCCTGCCTCACCAGGACCCGCTCTCAACCACCACTCTGTCTCCCAGCGAGAACCAGACTTGGAGCTGAACCTCATTAGTGCGAGAAAACTGAAAAGGCTGAAAAGGAACCTGGTGTGAAGAGATATTCATCTCCGGAGAAGGCGCTACTGTGAATGACCTGGGTGAGCGCGCAGGGCACTGTCCTTCCCCGAGGGCCACCACGTCTGCGTGTCCCCTGCTGCTGTGCCCCCTCACGTCCCCAGCTGACAGAGCCCAAGTTATTCCCTCTAGAAAATGACCCTGAGTGGAAACAGCCCCATAACAGTAAATCTTTTTTTTTTAACAGTTTGTCAAGAAAGAAGTACTGTTTTTAGCACCAGAAATATTACCAGCCTCTTTCAGCATCTGTCACAACAGCAGCAGCTGACACCGCCACAAATTCTGGGTTAAGGAGTCAGGAAATAAAAGAGAATTTGAGAAGGCAATGTGGAAACTGGGTTTCTCTTTTATGTCAGGTCCTTGAATCCAAACCAGCAGGAGTGGGTGAGGGGAGGGATCTGGCCCCCTCATGTGGGTCTGAATTCCCCATGGAGCTGGGCTCCGGGGTCTGCTAAGGCAGAGTTCCTTCACCCTTTGTTGCTTCCTTACCAAATGTGGGGTCAAATCCTGGATTGTGAGATTTCCTTCAGTTTTCTTATTGATTTGGATGGAACTAGGGTTTGCTTTAATTCACTGAGCTCTTACCTTGGCAGACGTGTCAGAGTCAGGATGTCCCCCTTGCTCCAGCTGCTCAGCACAGCAGGACTCACAGCCAGATCGCTGGGGGCTCAGACTTAGCATGTAGGAGCTCAAATGAATCACCTAGGGTTAGCTATCAACCTGTGAGCACGTTGGATGGGTCCCCTCTGGTCTGTACCTGCACCCGTCTCTTAGCCAGGAGAAGACACCGGGGCTCCTGCTCTGCCTCCTGCAGCCCCAGGGCAGTTGTGGCAGAGGTCACCTTTCAACAACAGTTGCCAGGGATCACAGCCGGGGCTTGAGAAGGCTTCAAACCCGAGAGAGAGACAGGTCAGAGAGCCATTACCTGGGACCACTTGATGCTTCTTGTCCCTGACCAGCAGCATCTAATTTGGCTTTGCTGGAGATGTGGAGACCCACCAATGTTTTTAAGTTTCCTTGGTGATCCCTGTCAGATCTGAAACACCAAAATGAAACACAGACAGCAATGTCTCAGAATTAGTTATCCACATTCATATTAATTATACACCTTCCTCCTCTAACACCTAGCATTTCACGGAGCAGGTTTTGGTACTTTTTGCTACATCTCTGCTTCTCAAGGACTGGCATGAATTGGCCAAAAGGGTAAGTATTTAATCTTCTAGTGATACAGCAGACATTTTAATAGTGAGATTGTTTGATTCTTAGGGTAACTTCAATAAGGGATATACATCTTCCCAAGGACGAATAATTACTTGAGCAGCCCACAGCAATTTGTCAATGAGAACGACCCTGAGACTAGTTAAAGTTCATAAGGTGCAACACGAGTCACCATTAGAAAATAACAGCTATTTCTCTCAGTGACACAAGGTGAAAATTCAATAGCAAATTGGTACGAAAAATTATGACCCAGGCTAAACGAGAGATGAGTAGATGAAGGATTACAGCTGTTACTTGCTTAGGGAGCAAAAGTGAGACTATGTACTTTGAGTGCTTGAGAGGAAACCTGGGGTTTGTTTGGGGTTTTTTGCGCTCCTTTCCCAGAGGGCTGGGCCCAGGTTTCCAGCAGCTCATCCCTCCCGCAGGAGGAGAACCAGGGCAGCCGTGGGCACGTTTTGCAGAGCTGAGTGACAGAGCAGGTGGCCACAGCCACTGATCAAACATGTACTCTGACAGATTGCCCACAGTCTTACATACTATAGGAGAAGGTACTTCATCTAGACGGGAAACTTTAAGCAGGACACAACAGACATTTTTCTTATAATATTAACAATTTACCATGTGAACTTTATCTTCTCCTTGGATAACAACCACTCGACACTGGGTAAAGGAACAATTGATTTAAGATCTCAATCAAAAGAAAGCATTGCTCTTATCTGTATAGCCAGGCAATGAAGTAGCAGTCATCTGGGGTTATTGTACATTTGTCAGTCCATTAGAAGCAGAGACTCAAGATCTATATATGGAGTGTAAGACACTTGCGGAAATGACTCCTGCAAAAATCTTTTGTGGTTGAGAGCTTGCAATCTCTGCTTTTCCCTTGATTTCCACAACATTTACTAAAAAGGGGAAGGGAAAGAAAAGATAATTTTCATACTTCCTGTACTCAGAGTTCCTTCACTGCTTCCACACGCGCTTCCTTGATGATTTAATTGGTACCCGGCAGGGAGCGATTTGGCGCAGGAGGTGCTCCTCCTTCTACAACCGAGAAAAGCAGGTTGGGCTTGTACTGCACCCAGCTCTGAGGGTGAGCACAGGGTGAAACGCACAAACCAACCATGAACGACTGATTTCAAACTAACTCATCTTTCCCCACATCCCGCCTTCTCTTATAGAGTACATACTGATGTGAGGCAGGAACGCCAAATCCAAACCAGTCTGAGTTCTAAATCCCAGTATGTTCATTGACAAAATGAAGTATTCAAATCCTTTTTTCTTCTTAAACTTACTTCCAGCAATTAGTTTAAGACACCTCTTACAGTCTGTGCACCCTCAACTAATCCTACCTAGGATCTCCAAAGCAAGACCCTTGCTATCCAGGGTTTGCTCTGCTGTCAATGTCTGTCCACTGCTATCAATCAATTCTGCATTGCTACTGGTCTAGGCCAGCAGTTATGGGAGCAAACATGGACTCCAGAGGTTTTAGTGTGGCAATACATATGCCACATTAAATACAGAAAGTCCTGCTAAAACACTACCTACCTTTTTCAAAAGCTCTCATGAGTGGAAAAGTAGCTGTGCTTGGAAGGCAAAAGCACTGGTGTACCAGTAAATCCAGTGAATGTTAGGGATTTCTCTGAATAATGTAACAATGACATAAACCCAGGAATAACCATTAAAAGAAAGGTGATGGTGGGCTTCAGACTGCACAGAGCTTGCCAGTAAGATACCCTCACACGTGCTGAACCACATAGCCCAGCTGTGGGGCTAAAATGGATGAAACCATTCCCTCAGCCTTCGGGATGTTGGGTTTCAACTTCCACTGAGCTTGTGCTGCCACAAACAGCCCCAAAGGCCGTCACTCACCATGCACACACACAATTCCTTACCTCCCCTGGACACCCGGAGGTTCTGCTGCCCCATCATCCCGCAATGCTGATGTCTCCTGACTGGGGAAGGGCATGTCCACCCCAGAGCCACCTCCCTCCATTGCTCAGTCTTACAATGGGCGCCGCTGAGGTCTTCCTCTCCCTCCCCAGCTCAAGGAGAAACGATGGTGACGGGCAGCGATGCCATCTACACCAACCAATGGAGCCTTCAGCGTGCAACACGCTCACCCAAACTGCACCAAACTTTTGGGAGGTCTCCTGTGGGACACAGGGCGAGGTGGCTGAGGAATCCGGTGCAAGTTGTGTTTATTTTTATCCTGACTGTTCTGCAGAGATAATTGTGTCAAGCTGAATGCACGGCCCCCTGGTTACATTTCTGTTCCAGTTACCATGGTTGCTAATACTTAAAAAACTGCCTGGGAAAGGAAGAGAACTGTTCTGCCCATGCTGGGAAATGTCTCACTGGCTCGTTCCTGCCCACATAGGGCCACAACGCTGCTGGTCCCACTTCGGATGTGAAAGCTCATGGAGATCTGCCTGGATGGGTCTGGCTGATGGGGCTCAGTTTCTCATGGTTCCTTATCGCACCAGCAGAACAAATCTCCTCACCTCTACTTGGGTTTTATGTAGGGAGAAACCCCTCTTACCACAGATGCCTGTAGGCTTCCGTGGGAGCAAAGACAAGTGCACTTGGAGCCCAAAGGCTGTTCCGAGGTATCTGATCAGAGGCAGTAGCACCAAGCAGTACCGGGTGGACAAGAACAAGGCAAAAGCCTGGAAGAGCAAACCAAGAGCAGACTCAACCCATGCTCCCCTAAGCCCAATGCTCTTCTGTGATAAGCAAAGAACTCTCCAAGAAAAGGAAAAAAAAGAAAAAAAACAGTGGACAGAGAACACACGTTTCCAAACACAAAGGGTCTGAGCATAATGAACTGTTTACCTGCACAAGCCTTTGCCTTGGTCCTGTTGCTAAGCAGGGGAGCTTGGCAGCAGCATCTCCCTTCCCAGCCATGGCTCAGCCGTGCCTGCAGCCGCAGGATGTGCCATCACCCCTGCCAGCCCTGTGCCGGGACCCCCAGCCATCACCACGGTGGTCTCACCTCCCCAGTGCCACAGCCCGAGTCAGGATGGACACGTCCCATCTCACTCAGAGCAGGCACCAGCGACAGCATGTACCAGATCCTCTGGTTGCCAACCCCCTGCCATTCCTCCATAGCTCAGAGCAATAAAAGAAATATGAAGCCAATACAAAAATCGAAAATTGTTTTGACTCCAGCTCTGTGGCAGATCCTCCAGCAGGTTGATTTCCCTCTGGCTCTCTGCCTCCCTTCATCCACGTGAGCATTCCCCACGTACAAAGAAGTAAAACAAAATGTCACAGGAAAAATGCCCGAACTCTGTGGAGTTTAAATTCCCGACGAGTTAAGTGTTACCCATCAGGTGAAACCGCTAGCTGCACCACCCACTCTCTAAAATGGTTTCAGAATCAAAGGGGCCTTGGTTCAATTTAACTTCAGGTAGGAGGTTCACCAGAGGCTCAGTCCCAGCCTGGGTACAGTCCTGTCTTTATTCACCTGCGTTCGCGCCTCTGAGCATTTCCAGGAAGATGCTTCCCTTTGTCCAAATGGTGCCTCTCCCAGCAAATAGAACCAGTGAGATCTCACCATCAGCACCAGTTTCTCCTTCCTACAGGTTTGAGTGAAGGCCTCGAGGGGAAGGTGCTCAGGGGAAGCCCCACTCCTCTGAGGTGATGGGAGGCTGCTGCCCAGGTCAGCACAAGGAAGATGCCCATCAGGAAGGAGCAGGAACCGGTAGCCTCATCCCACCAGGGACCTGGACCACCACGGGATGGCTCCTGCTGCAGACAGGGGCTCTGGGCAGGTTCTGGAGCAGCCTCCAGCAGCTTCCACTGGGCCACCATGAGGTGACAGGGTACAGGAACTGAGGAAGTCACCAAAAAAAAAGAAAGTTGATTGCCCTCCTCATCATATGGCGAAACACTCCATGTTTCTCTGTGGGAATTTTAATTTTATTTCTATTATATCCAGGAAAAAATATTGCTATTGAAATACCTTTTTCCTACTTTCACAGAAAATGTTTTGACCAGCTCTTCCTATGCACCTTGGCACCCCATTCCCTGCTGGAACGCTTAGACCTAATTATTTAAAGACATAAGCAACCATTTGGAAACCACTGCTGGGCAAGCACTATTATTTTTGCTCTGTTTTCTGGTGCAGGGCTGAACAGAAGGCATCCCGGTGTGTGGTAAGCTGCAACCACACCTGTGTTTAGACATCTGAATCCTACCGTCACAAAAAGGGAAATTGGAAAAGGTGTCAAAATACATCCCAGACAAGACCCTGTCCTACACCTGCCCTGCTCTTCGAGCCCCTGCCATGGATGCTTAACATTCCCCCAGTCCATCCCCAGGCTTCACATTCTCATTCTGTTTTTTTTTTTTCTGAAACTGTAAATGAGAAAATAATCTATGTTTCCATTCCATGGTGTCACCTGGTGGTCCAGGACAGCAATCAGACCCCACGGTTCTGCAGCACATCATTCCACACGTGGCGGGTTTGGCTGGGAAATATCTTGTCCCTGCGCTCTCAAGAGGTCAGCTGAGACTTCACAGTGGTTCCTTCTGGTGTCCGAGTCTGCCAACAGAAAAACAAGCAAGAAAAATACTGGCTCATTGACATTTCATCCCCAAAGAGTTGTGGAATTAAGGCTCACCTGCCTCGATAGCTTCCTACTTAATGAGTATCTGGCTTATTGCAACCTATTCATAAAGTTATTCATCATTCCTCAAGAAATTTGGTACTAATTCATGTGAAAAGTCATTACAACATTCACCTTCCATTACTCTCCTGTCTTTATGCCCATTCAACCCAGATGCAGAAACAATACTGTGTGACACCAGTCCCAATGAACCCGCAACGTCGCAGGACAAGGTGGCCACCGCCGGTGGATGGATGCCAGCGGGTCTGGGGGAAGGCGAGGACACAAGGCAACATCTCACATGTAGACATAACCTGCTCTGTCTCAATTACACAGTTCCCAGGCAGCTAATAGCCCAGTAATGACAGGCTGAGAGGAACTGGCGAGCGCTTACAGATGCTACACCAGCAGAATGTGGAAGGAGCGAGGAGCTGCCGGACGGGCACGGGCTGCAGCTCCAGTGGAGGGGTTTGTCCCTGGCTGTTTTCTGTCAGAAGTGCTCCCTGCTCATGACATCACGAAAAACCAGTAGAAATACACAGGGACCATGCCAGTTCGGCAGAGCCAGGAGTGCCGAACCCCACAGCCTGGAGCCTGGGCTGGAGGCAGAGCATCCTCCGAGCCACCCGCCATCCCTTGTAGAGCTGCTTGTTTGAGTATTATTTGTCAGCTTGTTTGAGCAGAGGCGCCTTTCTAGAGAGCAGTGCCCCCTGGCTGGCTCCGGGGAGAAGAGAGACATTGACGTCTCTCTTCAGACATTTTGAGATCTAAAAAAGCAAGTTATGAATAATGTGCAATTCCACTGGCAACGTGCATAAGCGCGGGCGAGCGGCACGGGAGAACGGAGGGCACTTGAGAGCCAGGTCACAGAAAGGGCTCCACGTGCAGCGTTTCTCAGGAGGAGATCAAACAGGGCTTTAGTAAGGACTTATAAATATTAATCCAGCACCCGTTTCAGTTACTGTCCCCGCAGGAGCAGTCGTGCTCATTGTGTGTGGGGACACAGAGAGGGAGCAGCTCGTGACAAACCTCCCTTGTTTACTCTCCTGCTCTTTCAGAGGATTGCAGGGGGTTCGTTTTTAATTGGCACTCCGGGGTAACAGCACAGGGAATCTAATCACAGGCTGAAGAAGGTAAAGCTTCATCACGTAATAGATGTGGAGCACATCCTCACAAAGAGGAGCAGACGGGTTGGGTGGGTACCAGAACTGAAGGAGACCTCAGGAAGGGATGCAGGTCTGAAGTACATACACCTGTATCCAGAAGTGCCTTTGGCTACTTGAATTATTCAGCGTTTCCAGCATACCACCTTGCAGTAAGTACCCTCCTACACAAAGGAAAATGCAGCAGATACTAAATTTTGCCCACTATCGATACAGAACTTATTGCTGCCTTCATACCCCCTGAGACAGTGCTTTGTTACCACTCAGAGGCTGCGCACCGAGGCTACCCAGGCTAAAGCTCTTCACAAAAGCCACTCTTCTGTAATGGAGAAACTACATTTTTGGGTAAAGGGCAACCCATTCTGTTCTGCCCACCTGAAAATCTCCAGTGCTCAAAAGCCCGTGACCGTATTTCACCTGCTGCTCCCGACACCTTCCTGCTCCCGGGGTGTCCCCACTGAGTCCCCCCGCAGGACCCGCTCCTCCATCCCACACCCACTCCCCCCTCTGCGCGCCCCGCTGGAGTTCTGATGCTAACACATAGGGAGGACACAGCTCAGGAGCTTCAAATACCAGGGGAAGAAATAGAGAAACTCCACAGAACATTTACTGTCAAATGTCCAAGTGCTTCTGTAGAAGCTGTTCACACACGCCATGAGGTACCGCTGTGACACAGGGATAACCGTGTCCAACTGTACAAACGCTATGAATATGCTTTTTTAGTCACCTCCAAGTATTTCAGTGCAGAAAACTTACCTGGTGTCATCGTACTGTGCCCAGTCCGAGCACCTGCACCCCCCGAGTGCTTTTGCACCCACAGCCACCACAGCAGTGAGGAGGCACCGGCCTCTCGCAGGTGAGGAACAGTCTCACCCAGAGGCTTCCCAAGGCCACAGGACGGGCTGAGCAGAACAGAAGCTTCCCCCAGCGTTGCCCAGCTCCAGCAGAAACCTGGACGTGATGGACCCTGTTGCACCGTGAAGATGCTGGAGCCACCGGGGCGAGTGCTTCAGAGCAACCCACACCAGGGAGAGAAGGAAGAACATAAGACTAGGAAACAGGTTTCTGGATGGTAACCTAACATCAGCTGGTATTCCATATAAACCCTGCTTTTTCTCTCTCCCTCTTTTCCCCAAGGGCCCACGTGCACCAGGGTGAGTAAGAACACAGGCTGCAGCTATTTCAGTGCTTCACTCTATTGCATGGATGTCTTGGGACCAAAATCCAGATGTTCTCACTCTCATCCTCCCTTTTTTGTTTCTGCCTTCCTGTTTCAGCCAGATGGACCTCAGCTATTCCTTGAAGCTATATTCAGTTTCTGATGTATTTTCCATGAGCAAAGGGGAAACTTCTTTCTTTTTTTTTTTTTTCCCCATCAGCAATTTTCTACAGTAAATAAGAAAAGGAAATGGAAAACCTCGTAGGAAGTCCCAGGCTGCTGAGGCTTTTTAAATGGGCTCAGAGCTCAGGCACAAGGCAGATTAATCACAAAACAGACACGTTGAGCCGGTGCAGATGATGCCATTTCAGGGCTAACTAAGGAAGGATTAATTGAGTGAAGGGACCAGGAACAAGAGAAGCCTGAGCATGAACCAAAAGGTACAGGAGAGGCAGGATGTGACGGCACTGAGACTGCTCAGCAGAATTAAGTGTGGCCGTGGAAAATATTTCCTTTGGAGGAACACTGTGATCTCATTCTAATGTGCTTGTGAGAAATCGTAGATGATTAATTGGATCATTTCCATATCCTGCTCCTGAGAGAGGTGCTTAAAGGAAAGTGTGTTTCTGCTGCTGCCTGACCTACAAACAGGGTCTCAGCTGCTCCGGAGAAGCTTCAAGATGAAAAAGGATGGAGCGATGAGCAGCACATATTAAAGAGACAGGCAACACAGGTAATTGCCCCTGTGCCCCCTGAAATATATCCCATCCCTCCAGTTAACACTTCAAAAACATATCGCCTGGAAACGTACCCCTCATTTAACAAAAATAAATAACTAGAGTCAAATAAGAGGCTGCTGTCGACAGAAAGCAGCACTTGCCAAATATAATGATGCCTTTCCATGCAGTGCTAGTGCTCCAGAACGGTTAATCTTTGCCCAATGGTCCTTTTGCCCTAAAAATACTTAAGATACATGGCAGCGCTTTCTCCCCCGGGAAACCTACACGTAGTACTACAGCCATCAGAGCTCAGCCGCAAATCTCTCTGTCGTTTCTCCCCCTTCGTTTGCCTGCAAGTGCTGCAAGGTAGAGCCAAAAAAAGAAGAGGAGGAAGAGAAAAGCTTGTGCTGCCGGGGGCGCAGCCTGGCTCCTCGCGCCCGGTGCTGCTCTGCTCCACAAACAGCTGGTTCCCTCCTAACGCCTCACTTACTCCTGAATTCCAGCAGAGTATCCTGAATTCCAGCCTCCTCTAACTTCAGCCCCAAATAGTCAGTTTGGTTGGGGCTGGAATCTGGTGCTCAGAGCACCTAAAAGCTGGTTTCCACATTCTCTCTCTCAAGGTAATTATATTACTCATGAATAAGCAAAAAGAGTGGCTCGCTCCCATCTACAACTGGGCAGGTAAGCAAATATTCCCCCCGGGCATGGAGACAGGCTGCCAGTGGGGTTTCATCTGGTGCTGGAAATCTGGAGCGTGCTGAAGCCCCCCCTGAACTGGGTAGTCCCACAGTACAAAGTACGGCTGCTTGCTCATGGAGGTTTGTCACTTCTCGGAGCCAGTCGGGGAGGGATCGGCTTCCCAGAGACAAAATCCCGGAGATCTGAACTGAAAAGGTGTGGCTTTGACTTGTGTGTCGTTCTGAAAACCCAGCCGTCAATCCGGGGCTTTGCTTCAGCTCCTCAGCATCGCTAACTTGTTCTGAAGCTGCCACTGATTTACTGCTCAACTTCTGAGTGAAGAGTTCTTCCCAGCATAAACGCTGCTTATTTGAAGCAGAAATTGAATCTGATGGGAAAACTTCTTTTAATTTGTAAAAAGAGAGAAGGCTAAAAGGGGCAGGGAGAAAATAACCTCCTCAAACCTCCAGGGGTCAGTTTTTGACACAGCCCTTGTACAACAGCAGTTCCTGCACTGATTTACAGAAAAAAAAACCAAAAGCACGACACCTTTCCAGCCCTCGCATCACTGAGATGTGTTCAAAGGGCCTCCTAAATCTTCCCAGTGTGGAGCATCATGGCCGGGCTCTGGGGGTTCACAAGGCAAGTGCTGGCTCTGTGTCGCCGTGTCCTGCTCCCCGCCACCTCCGGTGAGACAGGGTGGGCTGAAGATCTGATCCATGACCTCAAGTTGTACTTTGACCCACCAGCCCAGACCCGGGCTCTGTGCCTTCCCCAGCATTTCCAAACCAGGTTGCCCTCCCTTGCCTCCCACTGCCGCTGCTGCCGTGCCGCACGCCCGTGTTTTCCTGGAGGACGGAGCAGGCTCGCAGAGAGAATTCCACCCTTGCCACGCCAACAGCGCTGGTATCAAACTACAGCAATGAACCCCCCCCAAATGAATTAATGTGGTTCTCATCTGAAGCGTGCAGAGACGCCTTGCTGGGTCATTTTCCACTAAACACACAGCATTTCTCCTTGCTGAATTTATTTGGGGATTATCCGTGCCTGTACATTTGCATTCTTTGCTGTTGCATTATGTCTGCAATGAAGTTTCATTTGTACCTGGTGCAGGAACCGTTCCGTCCCCACGCACACGCCGCTGCCTGCCTCCTCCCCCAGGAACTCAACAGCGGGGACCGCAATTCTCAAGCGTAAAGGGAAAACGTCGGCTTTGAAGACTGTGTTCTCTGCAGAGTAATTCAAAGCACGTCACATTTCCTCCACCCTGAGATCCTTGATCATTGGTTTCTTTTCCCCTTCAGAAGCTGTTACCAGTGACACCGAAACTGAGATTCCCGGGCTGAGCGTTACCAACCCAGAAGGGGAAACACCATGAACTGCTTCTCCTCGGGGCTCCCTGCTGCCTGCCCTTCCCGGGGCTGAAGGATGTGGCCGTTGCCCCCCTCCTTGGCCCCGTCGTGCCGGCTCTTTGGAGAAGGGCCGGGGTGGCGGAGGGTCAGGTTTGGATGGTGCTGGGTGCCAGGGGGGCGGCGGGGAGGGAGCTGGCAGCCGGTGAGCAGCTCTGCCTCCTGCTGCGCTGCATATTGCCACGGCTCGCTCTTCCGCAGCTGAGAGTGCTGGTTTGGATCCCGTTAGCTTCCCGAGCCCAAGATAGGGCTAATTATGAATAACAGGCTGTACTGTTCTTTTATCACAGGTTTTTGATTAGCATGAGACATTGTCTTTGGATATTCCTTGTGCCAAATTATCCTCTCAATTACCGGAGCCGGCATCCCAAGCACTTACACGCGGTTGTTCTTGTTGAAGGGGAACAGAAAGAAAAGGATAAAAAAAGTAAAATTTAGCTCTTCCTCAGCTCCTGCCCAACACCCCTGCTGGCATCAGTCAGGTCTTGTCTCCACATGCAGTGGGAAGCAACAAAGCTGCCCAACACCTGATTTTTTATTACAGCTTTTCACCTTTGAGGCCAAAACAGGGCTCTGACCTTCACAACATGGGACTGAACGCTAAAGCAAGACACACTTTCAGTCAAACACGGTGTGTAAATCCTCTGCAGCCCCTGCCCTGGAAACGAGAGGGGATTGCAAAGCAAAGAACAGGCTACAAAGGGGGTTTTGCAGAGCGCAGCCCATGAGCCCGTCCTGCTGCTGCCAGGTCTGCAGCAAAACCCAGCAGGGATGGGGCTTCTGGGAGACGTGAGGCAGGGGCTGAGCAGATGAAAGACGCTCTCACACCCTGCTCCTTTGTCTTTCAGGCTCATCCCACCCTGGACAGGCAGCTGCATCACTGACCCACCACGGACCCATGTCTTCTCTAACCTACCACAGACCCACAGCTGTGGAACCCCACCACCACACACCCCACCACCAACATCCTGTCGTGAAAAGCTGCCTTGTGTCAGCCCTCACCTCTCCAAAGGGCTGAAAGTAGGTTAGATTAAATCTGGTGGACCAGATTTTGGTCACCTTAAAAACAACACACACACACACACTCCCCTTCTTTTCCCTCACAGCCCTCCCACACACACATCTGCCATGCTTAAACTGGGAAATGAAATCATTTCTCCACTCAGCTGGCAGGAGTCAGCTCATAACTCATGAGAACAATGGTGCCTTAAAACAAATTAACCTCTTCAGTGCAGTGGCTGAAGGCAGAGGTGGGAGGGCTGGAGGGTCCCTTGGCACCAAGGTGTCAGATCATGGCCTTTGGGGCAGCAGTGTGGAGGGGAGGGCTCCCCAGGCCAGGCTGCAATGGGACAAACAGCAAAGTCAATGTGGACCAGAGCAGTTTCACAGGGACAACAGTGGGACGATGAGGGGAACAGCCACCGCGGCACCGTCACCTCCCCAGCCCTGGTGCTGGGATGCTCTGTCAGAACTGGGGGAGAAATAAACAGATCCTTCACCTTTGTGGCATTCTCAGTTTCCTCACTCCAAAAACCAATGAAAGAAACAACCCCCCCCTAAAGCTTACCGTTTTGTAGTGTATTTTGTGGCAACAGATTCAGGGGCTTGTGGGGCACTACAAATATTAATTATTCTCAACACTGAAGCGATGCTTTCTCCACCACCCAGAAGCGTAAGGCTACAGTGCTCGCTGTGAGCACCTGGGCTTTATCTGTAACTCACACGGCCAAGGGTCCTCTGGAGCACGTGGACTGTCCCATTCGAAATGGAGTGTCCCCTCTCACACCCTCGAGGAGCCTTTATCCTCCTGGAGATGCACCGAGACCCAAGCTCACGTGTCACTTCTTGGCTGGGCTGGCATTTGGGTGCATTTCCAGAAAGACAGTGCTCCCTTACCAAAACCAAAGTTATGCTAGCTAACTTAATTAATTAAGGATTTTTGCTGACCTGCTCTCAGCTTTGTATTTCCACTTACCTTGGGCTTCATTAAACTTGCATGAAGGTATCCCGACGTCAGGGCCTCGCGCTCGGGCTGCCAGGAACTAATCTGACAACAGACTGGAAATCACCATGTAAAATAATAAGCAGCTTTTACTGGAGTTATGAAAATACCTGTGTCGTGTCAGGCGCCACACTTAGCGGGGAAGCAGCCGAGGTCCTAGTAGTGAGAGGGAGAAGATGACAGATAGACGGACAGAAAGGGAGTTAGATGTGAGAGGAACGGACTGGTGACAGCTCTGGGACTGGGTGGGAAGGGAAGGAGCGGGGTGAGGAGAGAAGCGGGCGAGGAGAACTGCGGCACGACCACGGCAGCTTTTACTACTGCACTTCTTTTTTCAGTCTCGGTACTGAATTGCAATCTAGACAGCATCAAACATTTATAGAAGCACTGTGCCTCGTCTGTGCCACCACAATAAAACACAGCCTTTTGCAAGCGTCCCCACACAAATCTGATTCCAAACACGCCTGAAATGGCTCCTCAAATAAAACAGAGATGAGCAGAGCCTGTGCCCCCCGGCCCCAGCCTGGGAAACGAGGACACAGAGAGCTCGTCAAAGCGCTTCCTTCATTAACACGGGCACTGGACTCCGGCAAATGCTCTCCTGCAGAGCTGGCCTTCACCTGGAACAGGGCTGCTGCAGTGACGCCTGGCCCTGGGTCACGCTGCAGGTGTCCCCCCTGATCAGGGAAACGGTAGGAAACGGGGGCACTGGGCAGCACCCACTGCACTGGTCACCAGCACTGCAAAACACCCCTTTCACTACCGGGTGTTGTTATTTCACTGTAGCAGCTCAGCTCGCGGGGACTAACGTGAGGAGGGCTTGGCTTTGACACGCTTCTTGCAAAAATCTCTTTCATAACATTTTTTGGGGAAAAAAAAACCCAAACATTTTCTCATTTGAAGTGACTTTACATTTAAGAAACTGTTGCTCAATTCTGGTGCTGAGAAGTCCCGAGGACAAACCCAGCACAACGAAAATCGCAGTGCGCTAGCACCCAAGTGCGATGCTCTGGCGGGGAACTCAGACGGGCAGTGCTGAACACCCTCTCAGGAAAATTTTCAGAATTTAAATTTTTCAACCCAACCGAGTGAGAAAAGAGTTGACATCTCACAACCGCCCTGCCCATCTCTCCCACCCACGCCCCAGCGCCGCTTCCAGGAATCTCTATGGGTTTATTTTTAGCCACCCGTTTTCACACGGGATTCAAGTCCAAGGCGTTGGAGCTCTTGCTTTACCAAAACCTGTTCAGTGTTCAGCGCTGAACCGGGGGCACGGAGACGCCAGCACTTACACGGATCACTCCCCAAAGCCTTGGAGCAGAAGGTGCCTTGCCCTGGGTCAGCCTGGCTGCGTTTGCAGACGTTCAAAGCAGGTATCGCTCCCTCAAAGGCACTGACTGGTTAAAAGGGCTTCAGGAACACGGCTGCAGCGATCCTGGCTGAGAGCCTGGTTCACGTCAAGCCCACGGACACCCCCGAAACCCGATGATTTGAACTTACACGGGGTTTTGTTCTCATGCATTAGTGCGGGAATATTACTTTCAACATGTAAATGTGAATATTAAAAATGGAGATGCCTTTTTCAAGCCCCCCGTTAGAGCACTTTCAATGGAGAAAGAAGCATGCAGGCAAACACTCCCCGGTGCACCTGCACCCAGCAAAACACACCAGAGGGTCAGCAATTGGGGGTAAGAACAAACCAGCACAAAATTATCCCCCTTACCAGAAATGCAAGTGTGCTGGCCAGAGGGAAACAGCGCCAGGAGTGCAGAACAACAGACTCCAATCAGGTGGGTGCCAAATCTGGGGATCAAATCCCACTGGTGGCAAGGCGAGCAGGACCGTGCCTCCAGGGGAGTGTCTCAAGTTGGCCTTCCATGGCTGCACAGCTGGAGAACCTGCCGTGTTCCTCAAATACCTGTAAAGGCTTGAAGGACAAAACCAACATTGAGGAACATGCACCAATATGGATAGGGAACTGAGGTGCTGCCCCACGCACGGTACCTTACACACACCTCCAGTATCTGGCCAGAGATCTGATCTTCTCCTTTGATCTGAACACAGCAAGGAGCACCCTCTTGCTGCATGGGCTGACTCGGGCTGTTCAGCTGGAACAGGTAACAGCAGTGGTGTTTCTGCTCGTTTAGGACTAGTCATGGCACACAGTGGACTTCACATGGCACCACTTCCCCTGCACAGTACCCTTCATGGTCACAATATTCCTAAGTTCTTGCAAATCAGTAAGACTTGAGCTCTGTTGTTCACACCTACAGAGATACCAGCAACCATCAGAGGACTTGAGAGGCCAGTCAGGACACTGTGATTTTCAAGAAGGGAACCAATGTTTAAGGCTACACCTGGAAAAAAGGGCTTTCTGCAAAGGGAGAGTTCCCCACAAGTGTAGCATCAGCTCCGGGCAGGTCTCCATCTTTGCCACAGCGGTCGAACCCAAGCATTTTATGAGCTGCTGCCACCAGTGCACACGGACACACTCTCCACATGGACGAGAGATGCCACACTTGTGAGGTGCAGTCATCTGCTTTCTTCCTCATGTGTCCTCAGACCCTACAGTGACGTGGTGGGTTGACCCCGGCTGGACTCCAGGTACCACCCAAAGCCCCTCTGTCACTCCCTGCTCAGCTGGACAGGGAGAGAAAATATAACCAAGGTTTCTCAAACTGGGTTGAGATAAGGACAGGGAGATAAACTCAGCCATTTCCATCACGGGCAGCACAGACTCAACTTGGGGAAAATTAATTTAGTTTATTACCAATCCAATCAGAGGAGGGTAATGAGAAATTAAATACTAAATCTTAAAACACCTTCTCCCCCCTCCATTCTTGCCAGGCTCAAGTCCATTCCCCATGTCTCTCCCTCCTCCCCTCAAGCAGCACAGGGGGATGGGAATGGGGGCTGTGGTCAGTCCATCACATGCTGTCTCTTCCTCCACAGGGGAGGACTCCTCACCCTTCCCTGCTCCAGCATGGGGTCCCTCCCAGAGGAGATAGTCCTCCATGAACTTCTCCAAACATTACCACTGTTGCTGATGGACTCAACTTTGACCAGTGGCACATCCATCTTGGAACTTGCTGGCATTGACTCCATCAGACACGAGGGAAGCTCCTGGCACCTCCTCACAGAGGTCACTCCCACAGCCCCCTAGTGCCAACCCCTTGTCACACAGACCCGGTACAGGGGACTGTACCCCATTGCAGCTACTTCCGAGCATTCTTCTAGGAGAGCCAGGTACTGCCCAAGCCACCTCTGGCTGTGTATTCTTAGCTTAAACTCTGCCATAACCCTTTGTGGGTTTGTTTTGGTGTTGTTTTTTAACGAAGTGCAGGAACTGATCCCCCAGGTGAAGACTGTGATGGTACCTGTGGTGTTTCTCCTGCTCAGGGTGGGAAGCGCAGCTGTAAAGCCAAGTGCCCCAGGTGGCGAGCCCTGCGGTGTGGCTGGCAACCGCTGCAGCCGGGGATGCCACCACCCTGCGAAGCTGCTCAGGAGGGTGGGAGAGGACTGAGTTGGAGCACGTCACGCAGCAGAGACACAACAATCCAGTGCATTATTCAGCAGAGCCTGCGATGGCTTTCCCTTTAATCTATGGGAAAATTGGATTTATGGTACAGGAGTAAGAGCTATCTGAACATGGCCCATAAAACTGGGAGAATCATATTTTTCTCTTCAGCAAGCAACTTTTAACAGCTCTGCTGGGTGCTTATTTGCAGTCACAAGGCAAAAATTTTCTCTCTGCTGTTTACGACCCTTTTACTCATTTCTGTGACAGAGGGGGGTGGTTTGGAGTACGCGCCAGAGATGCTCTAGTTACTGGGTGTTATTTGCTCCAGGGACTCTTTTGATATGTAGCCCTCTGCTGTACTAATGTTCCCATTAGTCTTGATTGCCTCTGCAGGGGGTGGTAAAGGCTTCTGTAACAAAGCACTAAGGAAAATCCTTCTCGAGCCTTTGATATTTGCCTCACAAGGTTTTCCTCATCTTTCGCCAGACATCAGTTTGACTTTGAAGCTGTTTCCAGTCCTGCTGCTGTCATTACTTTCTATTTCTACCGGGCAGTTGGATGTTTCTAATGGGGGAGCAAGGAGCCACCAAACGGCCTCCCTTTCTCTGTTCCTCCTACGGTCCTGCTCTCCGGAGTAAAGCTGCCGGTTACCAGAAGCGCAGAGTCTGGAACCACGAGGCACTGAGATGCAGGCACGGAGGGAGGAGGAATTGCTCCAAATCGCTGCAAGCCAAGATGCAGAACAAAAACATAGGTGTGGAACTCCATATACATAAAACAACCCTGTGAGAAGATGGCTGGGGATCAAAGCTGTTCTGACAGCAGTGAAGCACAGCGGAAGGTTAAAAAAAAAAAATAAAAAATAAAAAAATTTGGATATTGGCCTAAAATATCCAGTTGTCCATTGATACCATGGAGGTGCGGTGGATTTAGGAGGCTGAGCTGAAATGGAAGTTTCCTGCTGAAATTTCATAAAATTCCTGGTCGTGGATGGGCTGCAAATAATCTTTTGATTAGGACTTGAAATGGAAAAACGTGAAAACGAGCAACTAAGGGTTCTTCTTACACCTCTGCTACCTGGAGAGAACAGCCCCTTCGTAAAAGGGCTTCAGTATCCCCTGCACTAACATTTGCAGGTCATAATTGCTGCAATTTTCATCACAATTAGCAATAGAAAGTATATTTTAAAATACCCAATAAGGAAAGAAAACTTAAATGAACTTCTTTAACTTTGAAGATGACTGTGAAAGCCTGGGAGGATTCGGAGATGATTCAGAAAAGCTGTAACGCGGCTTCTGCCGCTCCGTCACCAAGGAGCTGGATAGACCTTCCACAACATTAGGGGATGCCAGAAAAGTCACTCTGGGTTTGGATTTGACCTTTTCAGTCCTGTAGCACTCTAGTCCTGAGCTGTGACTCAGACACATTTCTGTAACAGGGAGCCAGGCGCCAATTTGCTGTCATTATCTGCAGCTCCTTTGGTTCAAAGCCCGCTAACATCACTGCCCATTACAGCCCCTCTCTGGGAAACACAAAGCCAGGGCCAGAGCTGCAACACATCAGCCCAAGGAGAGCACAGCACCCAAACCAAACAGCCCAACGAAGCCCAGCAGAGGGGCAGCTCCACTCCCAGTGGTGGACACCAAACCCAAGGGCTGCTCAGCCTTCAGCCTGCATGGCTTCTCCTCGTCCTCTGCAAGAAGCCCCCATCTCTCCATCACCTCCAACGCAACACATTCCATGCTGGGACCATCAGAGAGGACCCAGAGGGAGACGATGGGGATGCTTGAGCTGCACTTTGCTGCCAGTTCGTGCTCCAGGAAGGGGTCCCAAGGGGAGAAGGGGCTTTTCTTGCAGGGATCTCTTGCACTGCTGCTGCTGGAGCTGCTGGTTTTGTGCGCTTGCAGGATGCGGATAAAAAGGGCATCGAATTTGAATGTTATGCTAATAAGAACATCTGTGTGCTTAAATCAGCACTGAGCAGCTGGTACATCTAAAACAGCCCCCAGCATGTCTAAACACTCTGTAAATACAGAGTTAATATCTCCTGAGATCAATTTATCATTAATAAGTTATAAAACAGGATTTGATGCACACTGAAATAAAACCGGTGTGAAAAAAAGCCTGTCCTTTATTTCCATTTCTTCCCTCCTAAAATTTAGTAAAGTGTTTCTTGTGTGACCAAATCTATTCAGAGAAAGCAATTATTACAGTTAAGATGTATTAGGCTGCAGTCCAAGCAATAGCTTGAAATGTATTTTCCAATATATTTTGTTCTAAGTTGGGCGTATTAGGACTTAATTGTAATTCATATAACAACAATTTTCACGATTAAAAATGCATATTTAAAACTGGCAGCTCCTGACACTTTAATAAGGATTGAAGCAAAGATTTCAGTAAGTATCCATTTCAGTGCCGGGGGACTATTATCATCAATCAGTGATGTCATTCTGTTTAGAAATTGTTGTTAACGATTGCAGAAAATAAATCCAAATTGAACCTCAGTGTTTCACGACTCCACAGCACAGTCCAGCCCCACGGCAGGCAGCTGTGGCTGCTGGAGGACAGATGGGCAGAGCTCTGGGCAGGGAGGACAACACCTCCCCGCTTCCCCTTGCCTCTGCCCACCCCCAGCATCACAGCAGCAGCCTCTCTCCAGAGGAGCTCTGAAAAGGAAAGATGCACTTTTATATCAAGTTTTCTCCCACGTGGAGCCTAGGAGCTGGGATCCCAGGGTGTGAGGAAGGGGCAGTAGAGGGAGGGACAGATCTGAGCTGCCCAGGGTTCTCACCATGTAGTGACAGGCTGAGGGGCAATGGCTTCAAACTGAAAGAAGGGAGAATTAGATGACATCTCAGGAAGAAATCTTTCACTCTTGAGGGTGGTGAGAGCCTGGCCCAGGTTGCCCAGAGAAGCTGTGGCTGCCCCATCCCTGGAGGGGTTCAAGGCCAGGTTGGAGGGGGCTTGGAGCAACCTGGGCTGGTGGGTGGGAGGTGTCCCTGCCCAGGGCAGGGGGTGGCACTGGGGGGGCTCTGAGGTCCCTTCCAACCCAAACCATTCTGTGATTCTATGATCTCCACAGAGAGCCTACAAACCCTCTGGTATGTGAGGAGCCCAGCTGGCCATCAAGTTGCACAGATGGACTCAGGGCTGGCCTGGTCCTGCCTAGGACATCCAAGTGAGAACTGCAGCCATCACCTGCTCCCCCTGTAGTCAGAGATGCAGGCACCCCTAACGGCGATATGGCCCGTGACTTCTCAGTTCAGCACCTGAGCATCGCCTACCAGCGAGTGTGCACCCAAGTTAACTTCAGACAAGTTCTTCTGAAACATCTTGACCAGGTTCCACATTACAGCAATATTTGGTGGCTGTCATCCCCCTCTACAGCCACCTCCACCTGTCTGTACCATGGCTCAGCCTCCCCCTGCACTGACAAGGCAGGTCCTGGCACCTCCTCCTACAGCTTGATGCGCAGGGTAGGACCTTGGCTTGTGCTGCTGAACGATGCACCTTAACTCACCATGCCCAGATTCACTAAATGTGCAAGACCACCAGTGTTTTCCCAAAAGACTCCAAAATGACATATTTTGAACACTTTGGGACTCCACTGACTAACTCACAGAAGTTAAAGAGAGTTCCTATGATGAAATGGATCCCTTTTCCTCTTTTGCTTTCAAGCAACCTGTTGGGAACAAGCTTGAGGCATACATTTCCTACACTCCACTTCTGAAGCCTCTGGATCCCCAGACTGGTGACTGCTTCATTAAACGTGTGTTTTATGCATCCCGTAAGCTCAGGGAAGCTGTGTAATTCAGGGAACCAGCCAGGGTGTGCAGGTGGCATTTTGATGGATGCCATGTGCATCTGTAAAACCGAATCTGGAAAAATAAAGATACTCCTCTGCATATTTGGAGGTGGGTTTGCATGTTTTTTTCTTCTCCTGCTCCTTTCCTCCTGGAACACTTTTCCCTCCCCCCAGTAAATGCCAGGAAAGCTCACCAACAGTAAATAACACGAGTAACCCTTCCCAGGGACGTTACCCTCACAGCACTCCTCTTCCATGCAGGTCACATCTTGGGAGATGAGCGCTGCTGTCACAGCCCCCGGAGTCACAGCCCTCCTCATCCCTCAGGGTTTGATGCACAGGAGACATATCTGGAAAAGGATTCCCAGAGAGGGGACTGTTTCATTTATTAGGACAGTAATAACTGTCCTACGCTGTGCATGCACAATCATCTGCTATAAAAGGCACATACACAGAACAATTTTTGGTTTTGTCTATCTCTACCCAGTTTGGAACAGGAGAACTGCCACATAAAGTCTGTCAAAGCCCATTAGGTCGGCTTATGATCTTCAATAGTCTCGCATAAGAAACTCTGGAGCGAGGCAGAGAACCTCCAGAGCATACAGATCAATGGTGCAGCGAAATGCCAAAGCCCTGCTTTCCCAGGGACTCTGAAATACCTGCAGAAGCTCCACTTCCTCCAGAAGGCGCAGAAGAGCTTTAGCAGGGCAGTACAAACCCGCTGCTGTATGATTTATAGTTTCCCACTCACCTACACGGCATGAACAGCATTAACACCTGGCAGAAGCTCCTGTAAACGCTGATAAAGTTGTCCTGGGCAGTTTTCTCCAGGCAACTGATTTGATTAATTTTCTGCAGAGCTCTGTACTGCCAGTTGGCCTGGCTGGGGAAATGTTAAGGAGTTTGTTTGCTTGGTTCTCTCCTCCCAGGGGCCTCGTTGGGATTACCACTAATTGAAGTTTTTAGGCTAATTCCTTTCTTAACACCCATGCATGGAAAGTGAAAAGCTGCATTAAACTTAATGTGGGAAAAAGGGGAGGAGGGTCAGTGAATGTTTTCATGGCTCTTCCTTGGAAGAGAACAGCCCTCTTGCCCAGTGCCAGCAGCTCCCCGCTTCTCAGGTGGCCCCAGTTAACCCAGTCATCCCCATGACACATGTCTGCAAATCCACACGCTCAGCCCTACACACACCACTGCTGGCTGGATTCTGCTGATATCCAAGTATTCCTACACTGCACTGGGTTTTAACAATTCTTGCCAACGTTAAAGGATGTACATAGGGTCTACACAAGCTCCTGGGTGAAAATGAACAGATGTGGAAGACAACATGCAAATCCCAGGTAGATGCATGAGCACAAGTGCTCTCCCTGACACGGGCTATCCCAACCCTCCCTCGCCCACCAATACTCCCTCCCAACACCGGTACCTGGTAAAACCCTTCTTTGGTTCTGCTGCATTCTGCAGGGTTTGTCTGTAATTGGAAATCACCGTTTTTTTTCCTAGATATGTGAAAAAGATAACAAATAGCGTTTTAGAAACGCATAACCAGGGCGGAAGCTTTGATTCTTCCTGCCGCTGTGAAATTTCAATGTTCACCAAACAGGGTCATTCCAGCCCTATGGGAGAAGAAACCCAGCGCAGCCAGCACGCAGCGCTGAACCCACCGAGCCTTACTGCCAACCCCAAAATAAAGGCTTTTGTCAGAAACCCCCCCTTGACAGAAAGGAGAAGAGGCTTTAGAACAGCCAGCAGAAATTCAGAGAGACTTCAGAGGGGGTTGGTCACAACATCATTGTATGTTTTTAAGAGGCACGTACCACCAACCCCCTGTCACTAGAGGCAGGGCTGGGATGAGGTCTGAACAGGGGCTCCTCTTAGTCTGCTCCATCCCGAGCAGAACCTGGCTCTGCCCAGTTAATTACAGCCCCTGATTGGTACGGATGGAGTCCTGCAGAAACGGGAACCACCTGCAGCAGAGATTTCTACTGCAGATTTTGAGAGAGGGGCTCCGGCTCTGGGTTTGGCTGTGGCTCAGGAGCAGAGGTCTCACGAGTGTCAGAATAAGGTCAGTGAGTGAGGCACCAACTACAAAAACATTCCCTTCGACAAGAAATCTCAAGATGCATTTGCCAGCCCGCCAGGTGACCGCCTGCCAGGACAATTGCTGCCAGGTTAAGATGGCAATAACTCTGCCATCTGTTTGCTTGAAAGGTAAAAGAAAATTATTTCCCTCACTAAGGATAATGCTGCCCCAGCCCAGATGTGCACCAGATGTGCTGAGATCGCTTTGAAGGGCTGGTGTGTCCTCCCAATGACCACCAGTCCTGGCAGTGCTCACCCAGTCCCAGGATGGACCAGGGGACACACGACAGGGCTGAGGATGGTCCCCACGGGTCTGAGCCACCTGCAGAACTGGCCATGACTGGTCACAGAATCACATGGAATCACAGAATATCAGGGCTTCCACAACTCCCTCCACTCGTTTAAGCCCTGAAGGCAGAGCGCAGATCAGATGCTGCCTTCCCAGAGAAGAAGCCATGCTGGTGGGCTCCCAGCCCTTCCTGGCAGTGCTCAGAGAGGATCCTGCACTCACACCCAAGGTTTCGGGGCTGTTCAGCCCTCCTTGCGGGGTGAGCGTGGGGGCAGATGGAGGGAGGCGTGGGCGAGCAGTGCTGGGCGCCCGGGGGCACTGCGCCAGCCTGGGAACGGGGCTGCAACCTGCTGCCAGCCCGGAGAACCCCCTCCTCTGCAACCTCGCTTGCAAGGGGAGAGTAAGAAGGATCTCAAGTCAAGGGGTAGTTCAATACATTTTTTCTCATTAATATAGATGGCTGCTGGACGTCCCCAGGAAGGAGACACATTTCTGTCTTGTGCTTTTGCGTGGTTACGAGACCCCCAGGACCCCCCCCCAGGTACAGCAGTGTTGGTATGGAGACAGCTGGGATTCTTTGAAGAACTGTGGAAGTGACTGGTGGAAACCCAGCCTGTTTCTACCAATCTGTAAATGTCTAAATAAGCATGAACAGTGTAGGGTTTTTTTTTCCAAGCAATATGAATAGGACATTTGCCTGGCCAGAAGCAAGTAAAATCTCTTGATGTACTGGGATGCTGTGTACTGACAATTTGTTGTACACTACATTGCATTTAACATCTCTCTCCTGCTCTGTCAGCTGAGCAGAGCAGCGTTAGTCAGCTTGACCTTATACGTTTCCTTCATCCTAGTTGTAAAAGATCTTACCCAATTGCCCTCTATTAAAAAAACCAACCAGCTAAACCACTCCTCAGGTAGATACCACATAAAAGAAATTAAGCTGAAGTGATCAATTAAAACTGAGTATCAAATGAAAAGCTGTTTTTCTTCTATGCACTGTATGGTTTCCTGCTAACCTGTATGTAATTCCTTCACTTTACACACTCTTCCTACTGGAGCTGCAAGAGGTTCTGCAAGGTTAGGGGACGGTTTACCTTGCCAGCAGACGGGAAGGAGTCCAAACTCCCTGGAGAGTAACCTTGCCCTTATCCCTTCTGCCCACAGGATATTTCTGGACTGCGTCTCAGCAACGGCTGCCTGAACCCGTTTCCAGGCTTCTGGAGAAATTCCAGGAGGGCAGAGAGCTCCTGGGGGAACACCCTTGGGCTGCTGCTGTCCCGGGCACCAGCAGCTCTTGCAAGAAAATGATTAATCACAAATCACACCCCGCGTTTCACAGCAGCTTTGCTGGGTGAAAGGACTTGGCCCAAATACTAATGAAAACTAACCAAAGCCCATTAAGTTTTATAATTCTTGTGAGGTATAAAATCAACCCCAGTTTATAAAAGAATACAACTTTTGGCAAAATAAAACACAACAAAAAAGGGTTGCCAAAGCCTTTTTGGTGAGATAACCATCTTTACAACTGAGTTTAGTGCAGTTTATCCAAACGCCTTAAGCTTAAGAACTTATTTGCGCGTTTGCCCAAGAGTAAGTGGTTTGGGCTGAATTACTGACCATTTAGGTATTCCTCGCGTTTCCCAGTTACAGCTCTGGATCCCAGCACCAGCCAACAGCCGTCAGCTGCATTTACTGAGATGGTTAAGTCTTGTGACAAAGAACAGGCAGAGGAAACAAACCCACGACACGTGTAAACAGCAGAGAGTCACTAACCCTCTCTCATTTATCAGCTCAGGAGAAGGCAGCGCTGGCTGCAGAGCCAGATAACGCTCCCTGCGCCGGAGCAGATAGTGCCGGGCGGCAGCTCCTCCTTTTCCAGGAGAAACAAGGATGAGCGAAAATCCAACATGTGAGCTGTTTGACAAAGGCTGGCAACACTGTCTTGATCTGGAAGAAGGCAGTGCTGCTCCAGCTCTCCCCGGTGGCATTTTGGACGCTTGTGATTCTTTTCTCCTTCTGAGGAATTCTGTGCTTTGCCAACTGCGACTCATCCCCCTCGCACGGCGGCTGCTGCGGCGCCTGCTCTTTGCATCTACACTCCTGGCACCGGGGAAGAGACACTGCCTATTGTCACTCGTCCCCACACCCTTCACTTGTGACACTGTGCTTAGCATAAAAGAGATTTAAATGTTAAGTTCCGTAACCAAAATACAGGAACTGTGATCGATGCCGATTGACCGGTAACTGTGTCACCTGCACATCTTGATCTCTGTTCATCCTTGGCATCAGAGCTCCATCTTCTCTGTCCCACCTCCCAACAGGGACAGCCTTCTGCTCCTCAGCCCGAGCGCAGTGCTCTGAGGAGAGAACGAGCAAGAAATACACATGCTTAGACATGATTTAGTCCAGTTTAAGGGTGTGAAACCACCCTGCCAGACACAGCAGACCCGCCCTACACCAGCTCCTTTCACAGAAACACAAAATGGGTTTCTGAAGCTCGGTGGCAGGAGCTGACTGCTGCTGCTGAAGACCCAGTGATGGAGCCACCACACACTGATGCTTCACAGCACAGAGACACCCCTGCACAAATCCCGCTTGGCTCAACAATCCCATCTCTCGTAGCCAGACCTCCCCAGAGCAGCCTCTTTCAAACTAGCAGATGAAATTGGACTTTCAAGACCCCTTTGTGTTCTGCAGGACTCGGGCACGCACACAGCCCAAGACCCTGCCCTGCCTCCACCCAAATCCCCTCCTTCAGTTCCCCGATAAAAGCCCAGTGAATTTAAGGTTTTCCAGATTTCAGTCACTCCCGATCTGAGGGGCTGGTGGGAGAGAACAGAAATAAAGAAATCAGTCACTCAGTGAGGACAGGCCTGAAGCGGTGCCAGAACTAATACTCCCAAATTCTGGGAAGGGTGGATTTCACTATTTATTAGAAAGGCCCATTTCTGTCAGTGTTTACGAGCCTGTTTTTCCCAGCATTGCCTTCAGAAGGCTCACGCACCTTCCCTGAGGCACAGAGGACGTTCCTTTGCAAAACTCTAAGCATTGTAGAGGATTGTCATCCCTGCTCTAGCACCGAGAACATCCTCTGTGTCCTGGGGCGGCAGCAGCAGCGAGGAGACACGCCACCCGCGGTGCTGCTCAGCCCATTTAAACCTTCTAAACTTCTCTTTGTCCTTCTTGGACCCTGGGTTTTTCCCCTCTCCTTCTCCACAGCCGACTACACTTCCACACTGCGGCACTGTGCCAAGTAACCTAGGGATAATCGAGGGCAACAGGTAAGAGCTCGTCACGGCGGGTTCCCGAGCAGCACCGATGACAATCCAGAAACATTACAAACTGTTGGGTTAAGCCGTTTCATGTTGAAATGAACAGGTTGCCCTTTGGACAGTAGGACCAGAGCTATGGAATTGCTTCTCCTCCCTTCCCTCCTCCGCCAGCCACTTATTTAAATTGCTCGCAACAGCATTAAACGTAACTTAAAATACTCTGCTGCTTGTTTAATCTAGTATCTTCTATGTCCAGCTCAATTTTTAATCATCTGAATTACTGAAACAGGCAGTTCAAACTCACACAGAAATAATTTTATCCATCCAATCTTAGTTATATCTTTGAGGCTATTTTTAGTCTTAATTAAAAATCTATACACCAAAACTACCATTTTCTCACTAAAAGCAATACCAATGTAAATAAAATAAGCAGAAGCCCCTGCCTTTCCAGCACTATATTGAATGGATTGATTCACATGAGGCAATTTAAGAATAATTTAGTTCACCCTCAGACCAGGAATGACCATTGAATGAGCCCCTCTGACGGCAGAGTGGAAGCCGCAGCTGCGGTGATGGGCCAAGCCCACCATGGCCACAGGTTGGCATGGTGCGATGGTCCTCCCCGTGCCCCAGCCCACTCCCCACACACTGTCTCACTCCCACACCAGGTACCTTCAGGCTTGTGCAACGTTCCCATCCACCAACTGCAGCCTCATCCCATGTGATGGACATCTGTGAGGTGTCCCAGCACCAACACAAGAGGACAGAGAATGTGTCTCAAACGTGGGGCTACCAGAGCACGGCCAGCCAGCCCTTCATGGAGCAGCCACATTCCCCAGCCACAGCTTCAGCACAGCAGCAGAAAGAGCTATGAAACCACAGCTAGATAATCTTATCTTGAACTAAACATACACATCAGAAACCCAGTTGGAACAAAAAGCATCTTCTAACACCCCGTGAAGTAGAAAGATGGTCCACAGGGGAAAACTGGGGAGCTGCCAGAGCTGTAGGCAGGGCACTGGGAGGCACTGGGGAGCACTGGGTGCTGGCATTAGTTCCCTCTTGCCTCAGGTGCTCGGTCAGTGTTTTTCAGCCTGACCTCCAGATAAAAGCAAAGTGATTTGATAAACAGAAGCAGACACTGCTTTGTTTACAGCCGACCAGAATAAACTCTGTTGTTAGCTCTTGGCTCAGAAAACAGCCAGAATAAATTCTGGGATCAAGAGGAAATAGCTGAAACAGCTTTTAAGTGTTTCATCCCCTGCCACTTTTTTAAGTAAAGAAAACCATTTGGCCACACGACAAAGACAAGGGACAATGGGTACAATTTGTCCTGGGAGAAGATTCATCTCAATATAAGAAAGGTTTTTTATGGTGAGAACCACCAGTCACGGGAACAACCTCCTCGGGGACCTGGTGGAGGTTTTCAAGACACAACTGGACAAGGTGCTGGATCATCTCATCTAGGCTCCTTCCCGCGAGAGGTTGGACTTGACAGTCTTGTGAGGTCCCTTCCAACCTGGGCTGTTCTACCCGATTCTGAAACCAAATCCCTCACATTGTTTTTATATTTTCCTGAAAAAGCACAGGGAGAGGCAGAATCAATAGCTACACCAGAAACAGGTCAGATCATTACTTTTAATATTCTACTCATTGACAAAGGGTATCAGCTTTCGTTGATGTTCTATTATATGTATTTAAAGAGCAGGTGATGTTTTACAGAGTACAGGAAGAAAAACACCAATTCCACCCATGACAGAAAATCTATTTTTGTTTGCCATCATTTTTTAGTAGGAGGAGTATTCACATCAAAAAATGATGCATCAAAAAACCTGATATAATTGCAAATATTAGATTTTTGCAGATTTATTGATTGCCCTTATGGAATTTAATCAAAAGTTACATTTTTGCTGGGGAATTCACAACTGGATAAAGATGATGATTTTATGCTGGACATTATGGATCTTTGAAAAAAATCTGGAAAATACTATCACATTCCTTTGAATTTCCTAAGTTTCATGCCACAGTGGAGTATGAGGTACTGACCATGAAACACCTATGGAAACTGGACAATGCGGGCAACACCAGAAATCCACCCAAACTACCACATATACCTGTACACAGCTACTGCTGTCCTGTCTGGGTGTCTGACAGAGTGCTATCTGCAGGTAAGACTTTTAGAAAGCATTTGGGGATTGAAAAGAGGTTTTAGGATTTGACCCTCACTTTCAAAAGAATGTGGAGATAAAGTTTTGAGACTCTACAGCACTTGCAGTGTCTGAATTGTTATCGTCACTGGTTACTAACCCGCCCCTTAAATGTTTTTGGCAAAGGTGGTTTGATAATTTGGTCTGGCAAAGCTTTCTAAAGCTCATTTCTTTAGGCAGGGTAGAGCCTCAGCACTCAACATGCCCCCCAAGTAGGACACTGCGCTCTCAGTGGAAGTCCCAACCACGCAGCCTGGCCACGGGACTGGCCTGCATCAACTCCTTCCCCCAAAGCTCCCTCAAGGAGGAGTAGCATCCTCCCATGCCATGTCCCAGCAGCACCAGAGACAAACCCCAGCAGAAGACAACCCCTGGCATCCAGCTCCAGCCCATTAAACAGCCAGATGTGCCCAAGACCAGGTTCCACCAATCTGTTCCATTAGGGATTAAGTGGAGTCACTGAAGAAAATCATTAAGACTGTTTTGCTGTCACATCTCCTAAAAACAGTAAGGGATTGACTGGAGCACTCTGCCCTCTGCAGAGGACAGACCCACCTCAGCACGATGCAGGGAGGACCCCGCACTCACCTGCTGAAATCAGAATTCAAGCTGAATTCCTCCTTTCCCACAGAAAATCTGAAATCGGTGCTTTTCCTTACAAATTGATTTCCAAGTGCCATCGTCCAAAGAGGTGTTTTGGTTTAAAAACTGGAAATAAAAACAAGGTTTAAATACAAGTGCTAACCCAAAATTAAATAAAACATTTTCTCCAACATTTCTTCTTATTTTCTTCCACCCCTAACACTGACACCCCCGGGTACCAGAACAGCTCTGGAAATGCTGGCCTGGAAGAAACTGTTCCGAATCGAGCCACTGGAGACCCAATATTCAGAACTTTAAATTAATGCAGCGACTGCTATTGGTAGAACAGTCTTATTTAGTTGGTAGAAGAAAGAGCAAACATTAAGAAAAAAAAGAATTAAGAAAATACTCTGTGATTCTGTGAATCCTACCAGTGAAGGGTAAGTCCAGTGTGGGAGGCTCTCCCAGGAGCATAGGTGTGCCCTGCTCCGAACCATTACATTCCTGCCAGCTTTTCCCTCCTTGTGTAGAGAGAAGGAATAGAGGAAGTTAATGTTTGATTTGCTTGTTCAGATCTAGCTAATTAATGCTGCTATATATAGCCTTCTATTCATTGAAACGTGTGTGTGTCGCAGCACACTGACGTGTGTTGCAGAGGTCCATACATCCCCTGCCATGCGGGGAGCAGCAGCAGGCGGGATGGGGATCCGTGGAACACGGACCCCACGATGAGATTCCTGCACATCCAACAGAAAGCAATCAATAAAAAACCAGACGAGAAGTCAGTGTTTAAAATGAATGCCCTGAGTGGCCACAGAAAGGACTAATTAGCCTCTTTTGTCAGCAGTGCCAGGTCTTTGGCCATCAGCAAATCCATTTCAAAACACATTTCTATCACTTATTTTTATCCACACTAAACCCACCAAGTGACAGAGTTTCTCCTTCAGAGCAAACTCTCGGTAAACCATGGAAAAGAGAAAGTTCCTGTAAAGAAAGCTGGTTCCAGGGCTGGGCACAGGTGACCACGAGGTGACAATGTCTGCAGGAGCTGCCTTTCTGCAGGAGCTCACATCAGCAGAGGAGTTTTACGGGCACATTCTGGCAACTGGTTGAAGCACCATTAATGTTTCCTTACGTAAACCACAACTTTCAAGGACGCATGCCCAGCTCCCTGTGGATGTGCACCAGGTACAGGGCACAAACCTACTGACAGCTATTGCCAAATTGAGCAACAGCTTTGGTCCATTTTTTTCCCTTTACAGAAAAAATAAGTTAAACTGGTCCATGGCAATAATTAAACCCTTTTTCTCCCACTGCTTTTCCAAAAGATATGTTTTACAAATGAAGCTTGACTTGGTTTTAAGTCATCTCCTAATAGATTTCAGAGGCTATTTAATAATTTTCTTCTATCCTAAAGTAACTCAGTGATGGAAAATAGATGTTAAACAAAATAGAGAACAATTTATCTATCTGCTCTTGCGCTCCCTTCGCTTTCATTTGCATGTAAGCCGTTTGGCTAAATGGTGGGATAGGGAGGACGTGAACGCTGTTCTCTCCTTGTTCTGCTGATGTAATGACAATGGGAGGATTATTTCCTAATTTTCAGTGTGGTAAATGGGTAATTATTGTCCAATTAGACTTGCTATTAACCTCTCTGTATCTCATTTTGCCATCCATAAAACGAGAATTACAGGACCTACCACTCTCACCGGGATATCGTGGAGATTTATTAGTTAATGCACACACGGCACAACGAGAATGAAAAGCACCGCACGTGGGCTCGAGCATAATTATTAATAATGAATCCCTGTTACTGCTGTTTGCGTGGTTACAGCTTTGAAAACTTGGTGTGTGATCTGATGCCTGGCAATCGGGTAAGGGTTTCTCTCGAGAACCTTGGATCTTCAGCCTGAGGAGTCAGATGGAGAATCCAGGAACTGGGGTCTAGGGAAATGACAAATCCAGTTTGAACTGTTGCAGGTATGAATGGATCTTTTTCTTAAGTATAACCCCCCAGTGAAGTAACAAATAAAACAAATCTGTAAGAAAAATCAATGATCTGGAAAAAACCCAACTCCTCTACGGGGAATAGGAGAGGTCTGGAGGGGTGACCTCACTGGCAGTGGTGGGACTGGAGCCGGTCAATCCCCAGAGGAAACGTGTCCTGCTGGAGCTGAATGAACAGGAGTGAAGGGCAAAGAGGAGTGGGGACACGTTCAAGGATCAGTCACATCTTGTCCATGACATTCTGGTTCTTTAGAGGAACCCTCAGCTGGGGACAATTTAATTAAAGACTCTACTAACTGACGCGTGGGAACACACCAGTAATGAGTGTATTTTACCCACTAAGGAACAAATACATTTTCAGAAACGCTGTTTCTTCAGCTCACTTCTCATTTAAACATTTGGATGGTTTCCAGTACCTCCCTGTTGCTCCTTCTCCCATCTGTCCCAGTGAGAAATACAAAACATTGTTCCTCTCGTGTATATATGTGTGCACACACACGTACCCATACATTCGTACATAAACCCCAAACGACGTCAAACCCTCAGCCACCCCGTCTGACGTCTCTCAGGGCTGCCAGAGCAGCAGCAGGTCCCTCAGAGCCGGGCAGACATCGAACTCAAGCTGATGTCGGGTACCGAGGCAGAAGAGCAGGAGAGGAGATGCCTCACCCCACCAGCAAGGTGTGCTGGTTTTGATTAAACTCCTGGGCTATGTCCCAAACCCGTGGCCACCAATTCAAATTCGGTGGCTTATTCCTTCCCACAGGGAAGGAATCTTATCAAGATGGAATTTCAACCAGCCACACAAACACCCACAGGGTATTTTCTCTGGGAATCAAAGCAGAAGGAAGGAGCATTACCTGGGGCACTGTCAGCTCTGCCCAGCCCAACGAGGAGAGTCCATCTGACTCGCCGTCCGCAGTCTGTAAAGAAAGCGGTGACTGAAACACTCTCCTGGTTGTCCCACCACCGAGTCACTTCTAACAGAAAGATCTATGGAGCCAGAGCTGGAGCACAAATACTTCTGCAACACAGGAGATGAGTACGGTGAGACGTGTAGGTGTAACAATAATGGGCTAATGAGTTATTGATATTTTTAATTAAACTTTACTGGTATCATATTTTCAATCTAAATGAAAGCATCATTACAGTAATTAATAGCATGGTGATAACAAGGACTGTCTGAAATCCCAATGGATCAGTGGCAGACCATCCTCCTGCACCACCAGGAGCCTCTGGGGTGATGCTGAGCCTGTCCCCCCCGATGCTGGGGGAGACAGCACCGGGCTCTGGGCTGCGGTGGGTACACCCCTTCTGGGAATTACCAAAAATGCAATTGGGAAAACACAAAAACAACAACAATAACAAAGAAACAGCCAAATGCAGTGTGCTGCTGCCTAAGGGCCACAGCACCTGATTAAAGCGATGGTCCAGAGCTCAGCAGCAGTGCCCCTGTCACTGGGTGGATGAACCATCTCTACTGGTACCAAGGACCCATTGCCCAGGGGTTGTTCCGCTTCCAAAGCCCATCCCACCACCAGAGATTGGCCGGAGACCCAGCCAGGGTGGATGCTGTGTGTGCTGCACTCACCCCCACCTCCCCCATCCCCCCTCCCAGCTCAGGAGGAGAAATCCCCGTTCATACAGCACTGAAACCCGGGGGTTTGATTTATTTTTTTCCCCCTGCTGATCCCTCACATTTGCAGAGCATCCTCCCCAAACCACTGCGCAGCCACCTCTGCTCATCTCACACACACCAAAACCAGACTCGACTTGTGCCATCTCAAACCAGCACAGTAATCTGCAGGAGTTCTGGCTTTGCAAACACTTGCTTAGGACAGAGAATACAGGCCAGCAAACACACCTGAAAGCTTGGCATTTTTAAGCACAGCATTTAAAACATAACCTACATCAAACTCAGTTGTTACAGTGTGAATAATAATAATAAATAAGAAAAAAACCCCAACAAACAAACTGTGGTCACAATAAGAGAACATCTCCTGAAACTGAGGAGACGGTTTCTGGACTGAAACAGAATGTTCAAGTAATGTTTTTTTAAAAGACTTTAGGAAAAAATACCACAAGGCCCAGAATTTCTCTGAAGAAGGGAGCCTACTGAAGCTACATCCTTGGGTTGGGGAGAGGCCACAGATGTGGTTGTTGATGCTCATCAAGTTCTAGCCCTTCCACAGCTTTTCACTCTAAAACCTCACCAGCTATTTTTAGCCTGAACTGCTTTCTGCAGTCACATCTGTCTGTGGCAAACACGTAGTGCCAGACTCACCCACAATCGTGACTTTCTGTGGCTTTTTCCAAGACTTGGTCTGAGCGTGTCACCCTGGAAGGACAGAGCAGTAAGAAATTCGGAATTCTTCTGCTATGAGGCAAAGCAAGAAGCGCCGCAGCTGGAGGGGAGAGCCGGGCAGCAGGGCTCCCTCAGCCCGTCCCCTTGCTGAAGGCATCTTACTCCTCCTCCCTCGCCCTGTGGTGGTACCTGAGCCTTTGCAGAACCACATAGTCACACTAACGTGACACCCATGAGGCTGGCAGCCCCCAGGAGACAGGGTAGGGACAAGCAGGTGACTTCAGGGGTGGAAGAGACAAAATCCTAAATGACTCTTAAGGGTTGGTCTAAAACTCAGCTTAGAAGCTCCTTTATTTAAACAAGCTGCCACTGCTAATGATGTTATGTCCTTCTCGGGGAAAAACAAAACTGTTGTCCTATTTTTAAAAAAGTGCTTCCTTTAGGGCTAATTAAGCTGACAAATAACGCTTCCAAAGATTGAGCAGTTGAACTGATCACGATGCAGCGATGCCGGGGGCCCTGGAGAGGCCCGGTTGCTGCTGTGCACAGCTGGGAAAATTACTCTGCCCCCTCTGCATCAGGACATTGAACGAGAGAAAAATAATACCTCATTAATCTTCCTAATGAACCTCCTCTAAACAAGATAATTCACAATTTTATGGTACACATGGGGTTGCCGTGGAGATTTGCTAAGCTGCCTACCAATCTGTGACTCAGTGTGGGAAACGGGGCCGTTTGACAGCGGTACGCTCACCCCACACCTCCCCACGGCCATCCCCTCCCCTGAGCGCCAGCAACACCGCCTCACATCCAGGGCTGGGACAGATGTGCCTCCAGAGCGGTAGGCCTAGTTCCCGTGAGGGATGGATAGAGGATGCAAAGCATCACAACTGGGAGAAATCCCACGGTTTGGGCCAGAAGCCGGGGTGCCAGCACTGTCATCTCCAGGAAAGACTTTTCTTCTCCTCTGGCGAGAGCAGGGCTCAGGGGCCAAGCGCCGTGAGCCTCGGCCATCTCTGGAAAGGAGATCAGGAGAGACTGAAACAACCCCATCTCTCTGGCTCTACATTTTCTCTACAAAAGGAAGATGGTGCCTTACATCCTCCCCAGGCCTAAGAGGCAGACCGGGTTTCAAGCTCGAAATTAATTACTCCAGACACAGCGCTGTTAATCTACACCATCGCAGTAATCTTCTTACATTCACAGTAAAGATTGAGGTCCCGACCTTTAACAATATTTGTATGTTCAATACTTGCTCAATAGGATTTATAATTATCTTTGAAGATTTGGATTTCAGTGTGCTGCAGTCCCTATTAAGAACATGCCTCACCACGGCACAGAGATACACCGACTTCTTAACCCTTCTGGGGGCTGACGGCAAAGTCCCAAATCTACAGTGTCCATCTCGTACTTCTGTTGTCTGTTGCTGAGCTTCAGAAGAATTCCAATTAAAAAAAAATAAATCTCAGCAAACCCTCAGATATCCATGGATTTTTGAATTTCTACATAAATGATATTATTCACTCAAACGTCCCTAAGAAGCCATTGGGCAATGTCTGTATGGGAATTTCCCTCCCAGAAGAACTAGGGTCACCGTTGAAACCTCCGAAGTCTGTGAACAGAACTTCTCCTGTCAGCAGGTCCACCAGAGCCTGCAAAAGTGACCACAAGTAGGTATATATTAAAACTTTCAAGTCTCAGTTCCCGTGATGTGGGCTGGGCAACGCTCCGTCGTCTGCGGCTTTGGGACAGCCTTTTTCCTATTCCACGGGCAACGGCACTGAGCAAACACAGATGGTGCTACAGCAGATCATGAAGCTCTCATGGATTTCTCATGGTCCGTTGCGCCCTTAAATCACAGACATTTACATCTGCATGTTGAGCGTGCTGGCACTCGAGGGGGTCTCATGGGAATCCACAAGGATAAAGCAGCATCAAGTTATGTTTATCTTTTCTTGTTCCATAATGAAAATACAGCTATTACCAGATCAACATGACATTAAATAAACAATGCTATTGCAAATATCCACCAATTTCCATAATGCTTCAATGATGCATTTCCATAATTTCATACACTTCCTCTCTTTCCTTTTTATTTAACGCTGCTCCTTTCAGGCAGGAGCTCAGAGCCCAAGATCATTTGTACCTGCTCCAGACATCAGGGAACACAGAGACAAGGTGAAAAAGCCCCACCTTTGAGTTTCCTGCGATCCAGCTGCTTTATCTTTAAATCCAAAGTGGAGGCAGCTTTGCTGAACTCATCTACCAGCTGCTCGTCTGCATGTGCCAAAGCACTGACCATTTCTGCACTTCAGTGTAGCCTGTGAATTATTTCATTCTGTGCATTTCCAATTTATTTCCAATTTATGTAAGCACTCGGCAGAACTATCAGAGCCTGGGGAAAATTCCATATGGGCAGCCAAGAGCCCTTTATCTAAAGCAGCTCATGGCTACCAGGCTCCTGTTCACCTTGAACCAGGCTTGTGCGTGTCCAGTCTCTGTCTAACCCTGCCTGAATATCACATCCTTCCTAGGTCTCAGGCAATATCTGGAGAATTCTCCCTTTAGCAGGGACCACAGACAGATTTGGCAACTGTTTGACAGGAGCCTACATGACCACCGACACGTTCTCAGAGCTGCTCAGACTTCATAGAGCCCATCTTATGGGAACTCCTAAACAGCAGCCAAGACCTTCGTCCCACACAGGAATCCCATGAACACAAACTCCCTCCTCACTCTTATTTAAAGTGTTAAGACAAAGAATTAACCTGCCAGCTCTTCTGCCCCTGAATGCAGTATTGGCAGCACCAGCTCACAGAAGCATTTAGTGACGTGTTTAAACGGAAGCCTGCTTCTTCTTCAAACTCCTTCACTTCTCAAAATTTATTTCCAGGATGAGAAGTGTCCATAGAGACAAAGCTTTTACTCCTGTCTGTGATGCTGTGTTCCCTGGACACGGAGCACTCCAGAGACAGAGGCTGGGGGGAAATTCAGCTTTGGGTCAGCATTTGTTTTCCAGCCCCCGAAGGGCACCGCCAGCCCCCGATGTCCAGACTGTCCCCAGCACCCATGAATTAAGGCCATCTCTTCATTTCAAGCCTGCCGCCCCCCCTCCTGGCTCTTCCCTAACATAATCTTGTTATCTTTGGGCTTTGCATGGGTTTTTAATTATCATTATTATTTATATAGCACGATGCACCCGGGCAAATTTAATCATGTTGTTTACATGAGCTAACCTGAGAGACTAATGGAGAAACTACCTATTTTGCTCCCACTGTTGGCACAAACACAATTTCTTTTCTCACTCTCATTAACACAGGCAATGTTTCTAGAAGTCTGATGGTGCTGGAGATGAGAGTGTTTTCTACAAAGAACAGGTAAACCATAAACAACAACCGTAATCCCTCAATGAACGTGTTTCGTACAATCCCATCACGCAACGGTGAGGCAAAGCAGGCAAAGAACCCAGCCCAGATGGGCAATATTTCATGCAGAGCTACTGGAGAGCTCCGACAACACTTGTGCAGAAAGACAAGAGAGACATTACTGAAAGCAGATGAGAAACAATTCAGAAAAAAAAAAATGAAATCAAATCCTCCTAAAAAAAACAAGGGAAAAGATCAGTAAAAAGTGATGATGGCCAGAGTGGGGGCATGAGCTGGAAGAGCACAAACGCACAATCTGGAAGATAGCTTAGAGACAAAACATAAAGGAGGATCAATCTGGAGGATAGCTTAAACAAAATATAAACCTAAACCTCACACTTGGCAGGAAGAGGAAGGGAAAAACAGCAAAACCTAGAGTCAGTCGTGCTTGCTGACTTCCAAAGTTACAGGAAAGGCCTCTTGCTGCTTGAACAGATGGGTCTAAAATTGTTCTCTGTCAGCAGAAACATCATGGACTGTATTTGCCTGGAGGGGACAAACCCCAGTTGAGAGATGTAGGAGGAAGAAGTGCCACCAAGGTCCTTCATCTGAGTGTGCCTCTGAGCAGATGGACTCCAGCTGATGTGCCTCGTGCAGAGACATTTTATCTCTCCTTCCCCTTTTCTGGCCAGCCCTGGTACGATTTCCCAGGGACTTCTGCTCACACACAGATTCAAGGAATACCAGAGCCAAAATTAAGTAGGACTACAAACACGCTTTCTCTATTATTTCAGCTCATTTGTAGAAGACTTCTTACAATTTTCTACATAGAAGGTCTATTCAGTCATCAGAAATGGAGGGATGGGTTTCTACCAGGTGTGGGTCAGCACTGACCCCCAGACCAGCCCTGGTTGCTCCAGCACCTGGCAGCCAGGGATGCTCATTGCCCAGTGGTGGCTACCACACAAACACCTCCTGCAGCAAAAAATGCCTCCACCCTTCAAGATTTGTACTGTGTATTGTGGACGTGAGGACACCTACACACTTAGGCTTCTGTATATTTACATTTTCCTTGGAAATCTTTACATTCAGGTGTTTTAATCACTTCTCTGGTGGAACATCAAGAGAAGGGTTTGCCTAGCTTGTAAAACTGAGTACAGAAACACAACTTTTCCAAAATTGCCCATGCAGAAAATGTCATCAGTGCGCAGATTTCCAGAAGTACAAGTTCTCTATCTAGCTTCACCCCTTTGTTATCTGTACAGCAACGGAATAATTAAGCAGCTCTGCTGGTTCCCTAGAAAGAGGAGAAGTACATGGCTATGCTGACACAGATGACGATGACTAAAAACCTGCTGCAACTGGGGAACAATTAGCCATCAGCCGCACAAACTCTTGTTTAGGTACGCCTTTCATCTGGTGCCATTAACACACATACCACAACACAAAGGTACTGGAGACCTTAAAAGGAGACAGACCAGTTCAGTGAATCCTTTCACATCAACACACTTGGACGCAGTTGAAACCAAGAGAAGCTTGACCAGGCACTGGCTGTTACTGCTGCGAGCAGCTGACTTCACTCCCACATCTCCTGAGGGACAACAGAAACCCATTAAGTTTGCAGAACACATCACAACAGATTATGAACAATGGAATGAGAAAAGGCTGAAACACCTTTCACAACGGGATTTTTAAAAGCTGTTGTGCACCAGAGATGAATTCACCTTCCTTTGAACCCGAGGAAGACGGTATGCCTACGAGAGCGACCATCAGCACGTGCTATCTGTGGCTGAAGTCAGGACATTGCTGGCCAACGCGCACTGAATGAACCATGTCTCGACACAGGCCTTCCACCACGTCCCTGCAGCCAGCTCGGTCAGCCCCACTGCCCACAGACCCCTGGGTCCTACACATATGCAGTCTCAGCACGTACCATCTATCACTCAGCACTCAACCAAAACTTCACCAGAGCCATCAGCCCCCATGTGCCCAGTGGAGCTCGTATGGCCAGCAAAAGGCAGAAGCTCCCGCTCACCCATGGGAAAATCTTTCCCAAATAGCAGCCACTCCATTACCAGCTTCTCACCTGACATTCTCAGGAGACCTAAAAATACCTATGAAGAACACGAATTCATAACCACCCTGGATACTAAAAATTAAGTCAATCCCATCTGGCTTTCTACAGAACCCTCTGTCAGCAACCCCCGGTCTCTGTGAGGGATGGCTGCTTGTCCATCCTCTGTCCCCGGGGAAGTGGCTCTACCACCTCACATTCTCCTGACACCCACCCTTGCTCCTCAGGTGTCAGACTTGCTTTTGTCTCGAATTACCTTGGAAAATGAGTGATTCAGAGTAACTATTCCAAGCTTTTACTTACCTTGAAGTTTGTTCCTATTTCGTCCCTGAAGGCAGGCTTTTGTGCCTGAACACTTGTCTGTTTCCCACCTAAATGAGCTGATCTACAGACCTGTCTGAAGCCATTTGGTCACCGTGGTTAAAACCAGTCCCAGTTTTGCAGTCTCTCCCCACCCAGTTCTGTGTTTTCACAACATCCCTGCAAATACATCCAAAGAGCACTTACATATATGACCTATGAGACATTTTCTACGTAACAATCCTCTTTCTGGTCTTGTTAGAACATGGATGGAATTAGGATCCTGGCTACGCATTTAAGATAAGACTAAATTTGCAGAATTTGTATGTGGTCCCATAAATCCTAGTTTGGGCAGACAAAACTAAATCTGCAGCCCTCCCTTTTCAGACAAGGCAGGCTGGCAGCAGTGGATTCAGATTTTCTTCCCCTGCAGAGTCTCCAGCTCTCTCTGATAAACGTGCAATGGAAGAGAGAAGGGGGATTTTAAGCCAATTGAAATATTTCTTTGGTGACTAACAGACCTAGGTAAAAATATTTATGTTTTATAAAGCAGAAAGCAAGCCAGCACTTGTTTCTTCTCTGAAATGACCTTTATGACAAAGTAGAGGGGAGAGAATCCAGTTTGAGAGAGCGTGGGGGCAGAGGGCGAGCCCTGATCCAAAGGAGGTAGCAGACCAAAAGTGATACAGAACTTGCAAGGGATGGGTCAACTTCTCATCCTGAGGTCATTCAAGTTGAAGCAGCAGCAGGTGATGGGGAATAGCTCTCGGTTATCTGTCGGATTACCACACTCAGATACCTGGGTCTCATAATGAAGGTTTCCTTCAGTGGCTCTAATTAGGCACCCATCGTTGACCATATGTTCCAATTTCACAAGGTCAAAGGCACACCTGGCTTGCTCCTTGGGCACAGACTGTCTCTGCTCTTCAGACGAACCCTCTGGAGACTGAGCCCAGAGGACTTTGAGACTCTCTGGCACAATGTCCTTCCATACAGGAGAGTAGCAATTTTGTGAGGTGACAATCGAGAAGAAATTGAGCTACATGAATATCCGTTACGGATTTTCATTAGGTGTGTGTTCATCGTGCCAGTGTCTGAGCCAGTGTTCAATTACTGATGCAGGCTTTAAAAAAAGGAGAGCATCACTTCAGGATAATGAAATTTCATAAGGAAAAAGAATATTGACTTTAAAGGTCTAAGAACAGAGACACTGTTTTCAGACCAGCTGTGGCTCATCTGCTTTGTGGAAATCCAGGTTGTGACTTCTAATCCCAGTCCTTGACAACCCTGATTACATTGATTGGATTTTGTTACATTTCTGCAATTTTCTGGTATTAGATCCTACCTGAAAAAGATAGAGACATAAGGCGAGGGGTTTGCCTACCTGCAACCAGGCGGAGTGGAAGACTCCTGCCTAATGGCTCCTAATCCAAGGCTATGTAAATTTTCAACGGGATGATCCATGACATAACGAGATCTGTCAAGCTCAAGTCATCGCGCTGTCACCGAAATGCAAATGGACACTCACATTATCTACCCTGCTGCAGACAGACATTGCTGTTAGAAAAGAGAGGGGAGAGGTGACAAAAAGGTCCCATTCCATGGGGAGCAGTGGCACGTTTCACTGTCATGTGAGGGAGAATCTTTTGGCACTTTGATTAAGGCAGCATCTCCCATTCTGGGCGCAGATAACCGCAGCACGGGGGCCCGTGGGGTGACCCCTGTCCTTGTGGTGGCAGCCAGCTTTTCCATGAGAATTCTGTGGGGGATAGTGTCAAATGCTTTTCTAAGATCCAGATATATTATATCCACTGTCTTCCCCTCATCCAACAATTGGATCATCTTATCATAGAAAGAGATCAGGTTCATCGAGCAGGACCTGCCTTTCATAAACCCATGCTGGCTAGGTCTGATCCCCTGGTTGCCCATCACATGTTTAGTGACAGCACTCAAGATGATCTGCTCCATGACTTTCCCTGGTATCGAGGTCAGACTGACAGGTCTATAGTTGCCTGGATTTTCCCTTTTTCCCTTCTTGTAGATGGGCGTTACATTCGCCACCTTCCAGTCCATGGGGACCTCTCCAGTCAGCCATGACTTAAGGAAGATGATGGAGAGAGGCTTGGCCAGCACATCTGCCATCTCTTTCAGCACTCTTGGGTGTAACCCATCCGGTCCCATAGACTTGTGTGCATCCAGACGGCACAGCAGGTCACTGATCACTTCCTCGTTGATTGGGATGGCCTCATTCTGGTTCCCCTCCCTGTGTCCCTGCTCCTGTGGTCGGGTCTCCAGGGAACAGCCGGTTCCACTGTTAAAGACTGAGGCAAAGTATGCATTGAACACCTCAGCCTTTTCCTCATCTTTTGTAACTCTGTTTCCCTCTGCATCCAATAAGGGAGGAAGATTTTCCCCAACCCTCCTTTTGTTGTTAATAAACTTAGGAAAGCATTTTTTATTGTCCTTAACAGCTGAAGCTGGATTGAGCTCTAGCTGCGCTTTGGCTTTCCTGATGAACCTGTGTAAGACACAGGCACATAAAATATGACTTTATAATAAAATATGCAGGAACCATAAGGTCCACAAATATTTAGCTCTCTCCAGAAGTGATTTGACAAAGAAGATTAAAGTTCTTGTTCTGCTGTTCCCCAGTTAACAGTCCACTTAATATTTGACTAAGCATTATTAAGGATCAAAGGCATCCAGAAAACAGCCCCTAATTCACTTCAGGAGTGAGCGAGCGTTCAGACTGACTTGTTTATTCCTAAGCTCCTGCCCCCCAACTTCATCAAAGAGATATTTAATCTCTTACGCCATCATTTATTCATGCACATGCAGGAAGCTGGAGGAAGGAACCAGTGGCACGTACAGAGCTCATTATTAGACAGATGACTTTCAAATCCTATTACTGAGCATGGGGCTCCAGCAAGTGAAAGCCAGCACTTTTCTCTCAGGGTCTCCAAAATGCATCTTTAAACCAGTAAACAAGTGACAGCCACCCTCAGCTCACTGTCTGAACATGAATAATTAGCACAACCTCTTACAAAGAGCAAAATAACCCAGAGGGCTGGCTCACCCTTCCTTCTACACCCATGGGAGAGGCAAGGAGAACACCACGAGAAGCAAGCAATGCTTGAGAAGAGAGGTGGTCCCTGGAAGAGGTCTGCACAAGAGTCCTATTGCCATAGTGTGACACCTTATGGATGGTAGCCCTCGGGTGTGGGGATGAAATTCAGAGACACCCAGGGCTAGGGGTGGTTTGGCCATAGCCCCTTGGCCATGTCCCTTGTCGGGGACAAGGATGGGGCTATGACACCATCCAGATCCTGGGCACCAGCAGGCAATTCTCCATGCTGGCTGTCCAAACAGATGGAGCCCAGCCCTGAGCACCCTCAAAGGTAACAAACTCCAGTTCCCAATACTTAAAACTCTCCAAAATGAAAATCTTTCTGTCCAGCTCCAACCGCAGCTGCCGCAGCAGCTCGTTGCCAGCCCTCCCGAGAGCAGCCCTACTTCTGCTCCCTTTACCTTCAGCCTCTATAGACATAGACCACAAACAAACCGATAAACCATCTCTCAGCCTCTGCTTTAAGCAACTTCTTAATGCTTAGAGACTCATTTTTCTCCCAATTCAGTTCAGAATCATTTTTATTTCCCACTCAATAGAAATATAAAGGTCACACTGGAAGCTGGAAGCAGTGAGTTTGATACTTCCTCAATGAGATGTGCCCCACAGAGCCAGCAGATGAAGTTAAACGCATCCTGTTGTCCTTCCTGGCTCTCACTGGGCAAGTCGTCACCCTCTGAGGTTGCCCTGTGCCCCTCACCCCACCCTTGGGCTGGGCCCTCGAGAGCCGCTCACCAGGGTGAGAGGCCAGAAAACCAGAAGTTTCGTGGGATGGACAGGTTCTCACAACACCTTTCCCTTCCTGGTTACTGGCATGTTTCCAGGAAATTTTGCCACTGAGTTCCTACTGGCTCTGTCCACAAGACGACATAATCTGTTGGAAGAATAAAGTCTATCACAAAATCAATGCCCCATTTTTCTGCACTTAATTTATCTCTTTCATCGATTACACCACTAAAAACTGTTGGAGCACAGCTACAAGAAAAGATCTAAACACTGAAAAAGTTATAAATCCATGTAGTAAAGATCATGTTCCTGATCCTCAGCTGCTGGATGTCAAACTCTGTTATTTTGTAAAAGCCGTAAAGTTAAGTGAAATATCAAGTTCTGCGTTTTTTTCATGCATGGCAAACACCCGTTTTCACTGGTAGCACAGTACACGCAGATGCTCCATAAACATTAAACCCCAAAACACATTTTATAATTAAATAGCACCTAAAATTCTACAGAGGAAAACAATTTTGAATAAAGCCTATCTTACAGGATTAGCTGATAATAATAATATCTGCACCATAAACCCACCAAACTTCCTATGACTTCTTGAGAATGGTGGGGAAAATCCAATTTAAAACCGCTTTGGCAGAGAATCCCAAAGCAGTGCACCGCTCCCATCACCAGCAGCATTAGTGTCCTAACAGCTACGTGAGCTGGTGTCTCTGGAACTGGCACAGAAGGGGATTTCAGTAATTACGGAATTGAAAGCTAAAAGTTTCAGGGACAGTTTTGCACAGGAAAAAAAATAATTGAAAATCCCAGTGTAGTTTCACCACAAATCTCCAGCTGCTCAGAGCCCGCTCACGACAAACCCCTCCTGGGCTCCTAAACACGTCATGAGTTCTGCACGGTCTCTCGGGAGGACGGAGGGATGGACCCCAGCCCCGTGTCCCTTGGGGACCCCCCCAGCCTCGAGAGGCAGCCGCAGGGCACTGGGGAGAAACTGGCCCATCTCTCTGCTGGGTCATTCCCCGTCAGGTAAATCCAACACACAGAGCTCTCTCACAGCACTTGGCTTTCTCAAAGAGTTCACTCATCTTCCCAAAACAGGATCTTTACTATACATAGAATCACAGAATGGTCAGAGTTGGAAGGGACCTTCAAGATCATCCAGTTCCAACCCCCCTGTCCTGGGCAGGGACACCTCCCACCAGCCCAGGTGGCTCCAAGCCCCCTCCAACCTGGCCCTGAACCCCTCCAGGGATGGGGCAGCCACGGCTTCTCTGGGATCACAGCCTGGGCTTCCTCAGCTTGAGACAGAGCAAACACCATCCACATGAAGATTTCTGATCCGGTATAAAAAGGCCAACAGTTTTCAGGTTCATCGGGCTCTCCCTGCTCCAAACCAAGGAGCAAAAACTATGTCAAAATAACAAGAGCACGGAACATTTTCTGGAGAAGAGAATGTTGTTGGCAGAGAATGAAAATACCGGGAAATTCCACTTTCCTCAAAGCAGAGACGTTCAAACAGCATAAAAGATTGCAAAGCAAGCTTCAGAAGCTCAGCAGCATTTTTATAATTGAGGAAAAGGAGAGGATGAACCTGGAGAAATCCCCACTGCAGGGACTGTCAATTGCTCCATGCCTTTTGCCATTTCCTAGCACGGTGAAGAACAGCAGAGACATCAATATAAACCAGCAGCCTATATCCAGGAAGGTAAACACCTACTGCAAATCTACTGGGGTAGTCACAGCCTTTGGCTGTAGGATTCTGAACACTTCAGCCACTGTGCATTTGCAATTCTTCATTCATCTATTTCTGACCAAAAAAAACCCCAAAACAAACCCAAACCAACCCCACCCTGAACGTTTTTCTCAAGAGACTCTTAATACTCCTAACAATTAATGCATGAATTCTGGCAGGTGAGCTGCTGCTCTCTCCTCCTGGGAATGATATATTCAATTAATGCCAGCAGATCTATGTAAGTCAGGGAGCAAAACACAAATTCTCTTTATTTCTGCTCCACGCATGGCTGAGCAGTTTCAACTCATTTTTATGCAGAGGTTTTTGTATTAAAAAAAAAACAAACCAGCCAACCCAAGGAACTATTCTCTCCCATCCTATGTGTTACACTGGGCATTTTTAAAAAACAATTTGAATCATGCTGGAATGTTCCTGTCTCCACTGACCCGGAGAGCGATGGCAGCCCCTTCTCCGGGCACCTGTGACTGCGGGGAGGCTGGCACAGAGCTGAAGCACTCGGATCACGCCTCACACCAGGGCAGGCACAAGTATGTTTCGAGGCATCAGGACATAATTTGCACAAATGATGATCCTCAGGAGTTTAGTGCCTGATCTAAGAGCAGCTGAGTGATTATCAAAACATAACAGCCCATCTTTGAAATTCCTGGTGTTCAGAATAACACTGAAGTCAACCACTGAGATTGTTTTAGTTCAGAAGCTGATGGAGCCCTTCTCTTCATGAGGAAATTGTGCCTCGGGGAGATGATGTGCTGTTCTCTCAAATCCACACACAATTTACACTGGCTGAATATCGACTTTTTTATGTGAAAAATCTTGAGCTGCCTGGGACCTTGAAGAATTTCACACTTGTGTTCAATGTCATATTTTAACCTCTCACACCAAGCTCCTGCTCCTATCCTGCATGGAAGTGAATACAGAGAACTTCCATGGACACGAAATCAGGGAGCAGAACACCACTCTGTGAGCCTGACCCCAGGTTGGCAGAAGTCAGAAGAAACCTTTCCCTTTCCTCTGGTGGGGATGACAGTCACAGCCTTGTCCATTCTGCTGGGGACCTCAGTGTGGCTCTTGTCCAACCCTTTGCTCAAGGAAGGGTCAATGCCTACTTCTGCCCAGGCTGCTGTGGGCAGCCGGGTCTTGAAAGCCACTGACACTTCAGAAGTGTCCCAGGCCAGCAATCCATTATCCTCATGGTCAAAAATCTGATCCTCTAGAACCTCCCCTCCTTCCCTTTATCGCTGTGGTCTCTCCTCCCTCTCTGCACCCCAGCACTGTCCCTGGCTTTGCCATCTCTAACCTCTTCTCAGCTACTGGAAGGCTTCTGTTAGATCCTGCTGAAGCCCTCTCCAGGCCAAAGAAGTCCAATTCCCTCAACCTCTCCTCGCAGGACAAGCGCTCCAGTCGCGTGGGAATTGGGATGAGCACAGTTTATATGACATTGCTGGTTTGCTTTCCCACTAATCTGTTGCTCAGCCAGCTCTTCCCCAGCTTTCCCATGGCGGGCAGTGGAGCACGCTAGCACTTCTTCTTTCCCTTGCCTTTTTTGAAAAATCAACAAGGTCCCGCTGCGGTGATTGCACAAATTACCATGTCTTCATGGAAAAGCTCTCAGAGAATTACTTCAAAATGACGGGTTCTGGGCTTTCCAGAAACCTGCACCAATACGTTCCCCGGGCCGAAGGGCAGGGGTCGCGGGCCCGGCCGATGTCAGATCTCACAGCACCACACTCAGGGAACGGCATTCTTTTTTACTCCAGTGAAGGATCAGACCAGCAGGTTCTCGTAGGAGGGCAGCCAGCTTTTCAAATCACAGTCTTGTTATTTTGGCAGCTTATCTCTGTGTACAGAAACCAATTATTGCTGGAATGCATTCATTTTTCGTTCAGCTTCATTTTAAAGATTTAGCAAGCCCTCCTTTCCACTGCTGTTCCTGGATTGCTTAAAAAAACGCCATCACAGAATAACCAGGAGGGAAAGAAAAAATGGTGGGCCTTTTCCTTTGAGCATTAGTGGACAGAAATCCTTCTTAAATACAGAAGGACACACAAGTCACCTGCTTACCTTCCCCAAACAAGAACATCCCACATTGCTCAACTTTGTCTCCTCAAGTTTCTCTTCTCCTACCCCCCCCCCCCCACC
>VZTM01042291.1:139657-233284 GCA_013400555.1 Jacana jacana
CCCCCCCCACCTCCAGGCCCAGACCTCTGGAAATGCAGAGCTTCAGATTAACCAGCCTGCCCTGAACCACGGGACCAGCTGAAAGAATGGGATCAGGTGAAGAATGGTGAAACATCCCACTTCTCACTCCTGTCTTAGGTACTGCTAAGTTTATTCCCCGAGCACTTTGTCATGCAGAAGCCGTGGCCACCCTGGCAGAGGAACACCACCAAACCCAAAGGAAGGAGCTGGGAGGTCACACGCTGTCTCCTGCTCTCACTGCATATTTGGGGAAAGGAAGGCATTTGCACAGGTTTAATGCCCCTAATAATTTTATCAGTCTGTCACATTCTTAAGATGAGAACTTCCTTTTCTCTGTACTGCCTGAGGTATCACACCCCACACGACTCAGCACCAGAACTGGGTGCCAGCTGAGCTCATTGCACAGCCCTTTCACACCCCCAGAGGCTCAATATTTTTCTGGGACTTCTCATTTTCGACTCAATCAGAATTCAAGCAAACTGAAGAATGTTCTTCACCCACCTTGGACGGGAAGGAAGTAAAAGCCATGCTATGCACAGCCGATGGGGATGCAGAATTACCGGAATGTTTCGGCAGTTGCTGCCTGGGAAAAGGTCCAGGGAACCGGTTCCCAGGCTCGCTCCTGCCCTGAGCTCCAGGCATGAACCTACACTGTTCTTTCCTGCCTCTTCTCTCCCAGTCCCATGAGAGCCAGGTGCCAAGTGCTTGGGGGAGACCAAGCTCTCTCTGTGCCTCAGAGAGGAGGAAGGGGCAGGTCACTGAGATGGTAGGGGGTTCCAGCCACGAGCCTGGGGAGAGTGGGGAGATGTCAGGGAGGGACTCTATAGGGGAAAGTAGTGATAGAAGAGGTAGTGCCTTTAAATTGAAAGAGGAGAGACGTAGATCAGATGCTAAAAAGAACTTCTTTGGTGTGAGGGTGGTGAGAGCCTGGCCCAGGCTGTGATCCCAGAGAAGCCGTGGCTGCCCCATCCCTGGAGGGGTTCAAGGCCAGGTTGGAGGGGGCTTGGAGCCACCTGGGCTGGTGGGAGGTGTCTCTGCCCAGGACAGGGGGGTTGGAACTGGATGATCTTGAAGGTCCCTTCCAACTCTGACCATTCTATGGTTCTATGTTCCTTACAGAAGAAGACCTTGGGGGTTACAGAAACATGCCTGCATAAAGAAGAGAGCCTGAGGTGATCTTTCCTGCTCAATAAACAAGAAACAACATGTTTGATTCTCAAGTCCTCTTTTCCTTTTGTCTTTTATATATATACACACACATATATGACACAGAAGAAAAGTTTCCTTGAAAAATACTGTGTAGTTTGAAGTGGAAATGTTCTCACAAACTCTGAACCAGGCTGGTTTGATGCCCAAACGCTTTGATGTGTGTTTGGAACAGTTTAAAACCAGTTCTACCGATTTCTCATTTCTTTTGCTTTCTTTCTACATGCCTGCCTGCTTCCCACCTTTGCAGACCAGGATAAGGACTGCCTGATCATGGAAGAAATCAGCCAGAGGAATAACGTTTAGGTGCCAGTTACCCTTACAGGACTTACTCCGAAGAGCTACCCAAAGCGATGGGGTGACCCAGCTGTGCTGGTCGGCGAGACAGGAGTAACTGAGCCGAGCTCAGACTGTGGAAGGGCACAAGGCTGCTCATGTCGAGCCGTTGTACCAGAACCAACACACGGTGTTAGGGAGGGAAACACCCGTGGGCTCTGATGGATAACACTCCCTGCTCACCCACCCTGCTGTGCTCCTGCCCTTCTGCTAACGACCTGATCTGCAGAGACAAGGGAGAGGGCAAAGCTACGAGCTGGAACGGGTTACTGTGCGACATAATTCAAGGGAAAGTTCGCCTTTTAGAACTAAAAAAGAAAAAGATCATCTTGTCAGTTATACTGCTGTTAATACCAGCCCTTCAGCCACTCACACAGCGGGGAAGCCCTCCTTTCCTCCTCTCCCCCTCTCAAATAGCATGGAAAAAATCTGCAAAACGCTGGAAAAATAATGCACATATTTACCAAAAGTGAAACAAGCTCCTGCCTCCGTGGAACACAAATCTCAAAGGCAGGCTCTCCCTGGGCTGTGCAAAGTCCCTGCAATTGTTCCGCATGAGCCACAGCTGAATGAATTTGTAAGTGACTGACGCGTTACCTCTGCGGTTTGAAATGAAAACCCCCAAATTGTGTGCTAAGTACTAATTTTAGAGATAAAATATCAGTTTAACCACCAATGATTTAAATGAAAAAGGAGAGAATACTAGACAGAAAATGGCTAAACACGCTGCTTGCATCAAAAGGCTGTTCAGAATCTATAGCGCACACTGGGAGTGAGCCAGTGCCCATGGAAATCAGTGAATGTAACTGCCCAGAGCTCTCTGCTGTCCTTGTCATACAAAACCAGAGCTGGTTAATGTGTATCTTACCAAGATTTCTTAATTGTACAGAGATGCCTGACTGATAAAACACCCAATTCACTTCTTATTTCAAAAATTACTTCAAAGAGAGCTTACAGAGAACAAAACAGTTCTATTTTAACACTCATTCCAAACCCCACCAAGCTTCAGTATGCTCTTTGCCAGCCCTAGACAGGCAGAAACAAAGGTTTTGCTCTTGGGCTGAAGAGGTTAAAGCGAGCTGGTTGGTGGGAGCTGCACTGAGCAGGGTCTGCACCCACACTGTGTCGGGGAGAGGGACGCTGAACCCCGGACCCGCTGCCGCTCCAGGAGCTGTTTCATTTCATTCTCGTCAGGCACTACAGGCTGCCCGAGCTACAGCTAATTATACAAGATTTATCTCTATGAAAACATGAGGATTAGGCAGGCAGGAAAGGAGCTAAAATTTATTTGGAGGCTTTGTTTAATAAAAAAAAGGTATAAAAAACAGGATTTGTACAGAAACAAATCATTTCTGAAACATGTACCCAAAGGCAGGTGGGGGGATGGAATTAGCATTCAAGGTTGTTCTGGTTTTTTTCTTTTCTCCCATCCTTTCATGCTGCTGAGGGGAAAAAAAAGGAAAAGAGCTATGAACTTGTGATAGAGCGAGGAGCTGACACTCCCGTGGGACAGGAGACTGCTGCTCCTCCCCATGGCTGCACCTTCATCACAGAGCTCAAATGCACCCTTTCCCCAATCCATGTTGTACACCAGCTGGTTAGTTCACACGCAGGTCAGTCCCCACAGACCCAGATCAAAACCCCGGCATTCAAACCCCAAGGTGATAAAAAAACCCAAACAAACAACAAAACAACCCTATGGAAGTGAACACTAAATTCTCAGTCGATATGAAAGCTCTCCCCATTGCACCAGGAGCAGGATCCACGCAAGGTGGGATGGAGTCACACACGGAGGACAGCACAGGGACACGGAAATGTCCCCGCAACCCCCAGTGCACGAGCTGAGGAACTGGACCCTGACACAGAGGTCAGGAACGGACCCAAAACCTCTGGCATTTCCCAGAACTTCCCTGCAAAGGCTCCTGTGCTTTTACAACCAGCAGCACCAGCATGAGCAGCTCCTCCACTCACAGCCAGCAACGCCGCGACTCCCCCGTAGAGTGCAGCGAGAGACAAGAGCATCCCTAGACTTTGGGGGGGTGGGTTTCTTGGCTTAGGGTTTGGGGTGTTTTTTTTACTTTTTTTCTGGGGGGGTGGGTGAGGAGGGCTGCTTCAGAGTGTTGTTTTTTTCCCCACACCTTGGGTGAGAAATTCCTGCTATAAATGCCTCCAAAACATAGCTTTTAATCCCAAACTTTTATTTTATTCCCCTTAAGTTCGGCAAAGACAGCCTCCAGTCTTATTTCTTTAAATAAACCTTCCCAAACTCTCTGCTGGTATTGCCCACTCCTGCAGCTCCTTAGTAACGTTAATTACTCATTGGACATCGATCCTAATCCGTGATACGTGTGAAGAGAACCCGGCAGCGCTTCATCCCTTGTGTTTATAACCCATTTGCATGAGAGAACCCTCCAATAAATCAGTCTTAAAAAACCTGCTTTTGGCCTCTCAGCCCGTACAGCAGAACCCAGCTCATCCCCAGCAGGGTGTCTGCATTCCAGCGCCCGATGAAGTAAGGCCCCATGTCTCCATCACCTGGAGAAGGGCAGTTCTCCTCCCCACAGCTCCCCAGCGACTCCAGAACGCGGGAGCAGCCTCTCCCCAGCCCTCGCCTGATGCCACAGGCACCACCTTCTCCAAAAGGAGCTCTGCCACCGGGTGACACGAGGAACAAAGCAGAGGGACACCGGAACAAATACCATTGAAAGTTTCCATGGTTCCCCCTCCTGCCTTCACTTAGCATTTTGATGAACTGAAACTGGAAAAGTTGCCAATAGCTGCACCAGTAACTGAACAGTTTGATACTGATTTCATAGGCAGCAGTTCTCTTAAAAGTCTATTTATGTATATCATAGTCATCCTGCAAATCCATTTTTTGAAGGAAGTCCTAATATTTCTTCCCCATTTAGACTGCAGGCTCGGAGATGCAAGGGCTCTCTGAGGTTTTACTTTCTGTGGTGCTTGGAGTGGAAACAGAACACCAACAAATTGAAAAAAGAGCTGGTAAGAATAACTTTCACACAGATAACCTTAAAAAGTATGGTAACAACTTCTTGTCCTGCAGGACAGAAAGCCTCAGGTGGCAGCTTGAGATCTCAAGTCTCTAATACACCTTGAAGAGTTTTTGTTTAAAAGGTATTCCTGAACATGAATTGATAACTTGACAACGCTTTTTTCAAATTCATTCAAATTTATCAAAAGGTCAGGCTTCACCTTCCAAGCAGCTCCAGTACAGCCCTCTCCACCTAGCATTTGATGACACAGCCCTTCCCCAATTACGTGACCAAATAACACTCTTGCTGTTGGATGTTCAGCTCGTGCCACAGGTTGTGGAAGAGATTGTAGAGGGAAAGGTTGGTTTCTGAATTTGGGTCTTTCCATCTTTGCTGCCCAGGTGGAAATACTGGCAGCAAAGGAGATGAGAGGAAGGTGGAAGCAGCAGCGAACGCTCCCCGGAGAGCGCTGCTGGGCGTGCTGTACGCCCACAGCACGTTCAAGGGGAAAACGAGCCAAGAAGAGGTAGTTCTCTACCCAGCAGTGGGAGGCAGAGAGAGGAGCCAGCCCAGGTCTCTGCCGCACGGGGCAGTGATCAGCACCACCACGGGGCGTCCAGGAGTCTATCGGTGGGTCCAAGGTACTTCAGATTCAGAAGAACATCCCAACGCCGTGCTAAGGGTGGGTGATGCTGGGGAGGTCTCACCTGAGCTGCTCAGCACAGAGGCACGAGCACCCGGGGGATGTCCCACTGAACTGCAGGTGTCACCCACGCAGGGAGCACAGAGTGGGCAAGAGCCCTCCTGGGCTGGGCATCTTCCCACACGGTGCAGCAGAGCCCGGTTCTGTAACTCGAGTGAACCGAGGGAGACGATGATTCTGGGGTCATGAACCGTGTGTTGTAGATAATGAAACGCACAGCCAGAAAAGAAGAGCCCGAGCTGAAGCTCAGGCACGCCGTGAGGCTGTGTGCCCACCACGAGGATGGGAGCAGCTCCAGCCGCACAGCTGGAACGCTAAAGCTCTCGGTGCCGTGATGGCATTTTGCAGCTCCTGGTAAAAATAGCACCGCTGGTGCAGTTACCAGGGATGGCAAAACCCCCTGAGAAAGTTCCAGCGCTGAACAGGTATTAAACATAAAGCACCCCGCTGGGAGTATGGATTGAAAAGCCGTGGGGAAGGGAACGAGGTCTGCATGTGTGAGGAGAGTGACAAAATGCTGCGAAAAACACCCGGCTCGCAGCTCGAGCTCCACCTTCTGCGCTGGCTTCACCAGGAGAGCAACAACAGCCCTGCAAGGGACCCGGCCCTGCAAGGGACCACTCTGGCCCCTGAAGTACAATTTTATGTTCCACAGCTTCCTATGGCACATCTAACAGAGGTATTAGGTTATTCCACCCAGTGCCCAGTTTTTTTTGAGGATGGGAGACCCAGTGCCCACCTTTGAAGTCTTGCCTACCAGGAACACACAACATATGCTTTGTGTCCTGATCCTGCAAGAAAATCTCAGCCCTGAAACAAATGCTGCACACATTACAGCAGATGGGCCAGGGACAAGGACCTAAAGGACCCCCCCAAACTACGCAGTTGTGTAGATACACACATTTCTGATGGGGAAGGTACAAGGTACTGAAGCAACTCAATCCCTTCCTTAGTGTCCATGTAACAGCAGGCAGTGTCACAGGGGTCAAGTCCTTTAATCAAAAAATGTAGGAGTTACCACAAATCTATTAACTGGCCATAGAGTTGAAAGATAGCTCGAAAGAGAGAAAATCCTCTGCTGAAATGAAAAATGAGGCCTGAATGCCCTAAGTGTGTGTTACTCTTGACTTCGGCATCAGCAGAAGGAAAATAAATCAGGGTACAAACATGGTATTTTACACCAGTCTTTACAGAGAAGTACATAAAGGTCTTGAAGCATGCAAGGGGTCCTGCTGCCTTGGCATCCTCGCAGGAATTGCACCGAGTCCAGTTCACTTCCAGATCCCATCACCAGCACCATTAACCCACTGCGGAGAGCTGGACTCCCAAGATCTCCCGAAAGCCTCACGCCATCGACCACAGCCCCTTCCGTCGCTCTAAACAAATGTACCTTTTTACATCAGTGCCATTTTTTAACAGAAATGTATTCTGAAAGCAACCAGGCAGCTCCATCGGGACTGCAATCCTCGGCTTCCCCAAGGGGTATAAGAAGGAAAGCAGAGCTACAGACCTGCACAGGCAGCAGCTCCCAGAGACGGTGGTGGGTTTGGCAACAGAGAAGACCAACAAAGAGAAGATCAGCAGAGCTCTCCCCTGCTATTTTCAGTGCAGGCCACTGATAGACCACCTGAAGTGTGGACACCGTTTAGAGTGGCGCTCAAAGTACAAAAATAGAAGCACAAAATATACCTGTGAACATATCACTGGGTAAATATGGTGACCCAAAGTTTTCCAGAAACAGAGGAACAGCTGAGCCTTGCAAAATTGTGACCACATTTTGTGAGGCTGATGACATGGTATTACTAAATCTCACACAGGACATCCATAGGCAACCCATTTCCAACAAAAGGGATGGCAAACATCACATGAGGAGCCACAGTGATCCCCAGCAACTTGCTTGCCACCACCTCCCTGCTCCCACATCGTCTTGTAGCCGGGTCCCCAAGAAGAGCAGCTCCGGGTCCCCGAGGACAGGAGTGAGCTCCCATCCTCAGCTACAGGAGCAAGACCCTTCCCCCTTGAGCTGAGGTGCAGAAACCCCCACCCTCAGCCTCTCTCAGGCGCTGGGGAACACAAAATGTTCTCCAAGGGGCTTCTTTGCAAACCAGCGTGAGTCATTCCTGCTGCAACTCACACTTACCACTTCTTGTGACCTTCCAGGAGCTCATTCCAGAGCTATTGTCACTGCAGAGTGAATCAATTAGCCCTCTCCTCCCCCCACCCTAATTCCCTCCTTCACTAATTCTCCAGCCTGGAACAGCAGATGCCTTCCTATCAAAACTTTCAGCACAGAGTGCTGACATTTGGAGATAAACAGAAAAGCACTAGACAGGCGGCTAATTCTCATCCCAGCCTGCTCAGAATTTCGATTACCGTTTGCTTTTAAGATGTCTATCCCCAGCACCAGTATGGAGATATGTCAGACACGCCATCCTGCTAATAAAAAGACAACATCACACTTTGCATGTCAAACGCGGGCGGAGGAAGGTGCAGAAATCTGGCAGCACGTGTGAAACCCCATTAATGCACCTCCCTCTGAAGACCCCATTCAAAGGCTCCTTCTCCAAACTGATGATGGCATTACAGAACACACTTATCCCTCCGGGTCTGAAGATCCTGTTTAAGCTCCCTGACCCCCAGATGCCAGAACTCAGTAAATTTCACAATAATTAGCCAGGCAGGAGCCGGCAGCCCAGGTGCCCCGCGGCACGGCCACCTTCCCTCGCCCCACGCTCAGGTCCCCAGCACTAAGCCACCCAATCGGGTTTATGAAAATGAACACCAGCATTCAAACCCCTCATCGCTTTTTCAGCACAGCAGGAGCCCCCAGGTCAGGGAAAGTGAGCACCCACAGAAAATAACCACAGGGTGCTCTGCTCACTGCTGAGGGTCAGGTCACGCCTGGGATGGAGGAAAAGGCTGGCTTGGCTCACGACTGTGTCTTCAGTAGCAGAGGAGTGGGACTCCAATCTGCGCTCAATCCAAAGCCTCTCCCAAATTCAGAGAGCTCATTAGGCTAATGAGTTTGAGAGCTTAACACATCCCCCACCCACATCACCGCTGATTTCTCGGCTGCAGGACAAATTTAGAATTGGAGTCAGTGGCCACAGGAACCTATGGGAGATGGATGGTCAGCACCTCCCACCAGCCGCTTCTGGTAGAGCATTGGTGGGGTGTGCTCCACAGCAGCGAAGGAAAGCAAAGAACACTGACCAGTGTTGGGCAGGTTTCCTAAGAATTTCTGTGCAAGACATTACAGGAATCTCATCTTTGCAAGAACTTGCTGCAAAGAAGGAACAAATGACCAGGAGAGGCAATTAGTGCGCACAGCATTGCTGTTGGAGTGATTGGGAGCCAACAGAAAGCTTAAATTAATTGAAAATCTACTTCCTCACAGTTGGATTTTTGTTTTAAAGCATGTACTGAAGCCACTGTAGGATAATTCGTGCCCTCAATAAAAGCTGTTTGGAAGCCAGACTGTATGCCAGCTCTAATATTCCCATCCACGTGAAGCTCCCTGCTATGGAAACAACCAACTGGCAAATGTGTCCTGCTTGTGACAGGGGGGAAAAAAACCCAGAACATTTCTGACAGACGTCCTGTGGCTGAGAAACGCTTCTGAAGGACAGCCCCTGTGTTCAAGAACCTTATGCCCATGGATCATGGTCAGTCACAGGAATGGGCTGCCCAGGGAGGTGGTGGAGTCACAATCCCTGACTGTTTCAGAGTCAATTAGATGTGGTGTTGAGGAATATGGTGTAGGGGAGAACTTCATAGAGTGGGGCTGTTGGTTGGACTCGATCCCAAGAGTCTCTTCCAACCAAAATGATTCTATGATCCATGGACATCAGAGCTCAGGTTGTGCTGTACAAAAGCTGTTTTTGCAAAAAGTGTCCCGAGGAGCCATAAATCCAAGTTGTCCCCTCCATGCCTTGCCTCAGAGCAGAGCTTTGAAGACTCTGCTCCACTAACAGCCTGCCCCAGGCATTGCACAAACACCAGGCAGTAAAAGCTTGTTTGCCGAACGGCGTTGCTTCTTCAGTTGCTGGAATCATAGAATCATNAAGCCTTATTCTCCAGGCCTCTCACCAGTTTCATGTCCCTCCTCTGCACTCGCTCCAGCACCTCAATCTCTCTCTTGTGTTGAAGTGCTTTGCTGTCACACAAACAAACAGCCCTTACCCTACTCTCTGCAGAGGTGCCAGGGTTATCCCAGCCTCAGAGCGACCCATTTGATTAAAAACCCTTGTTGAAATACCAGCAGCCTCCCCCCGGGCCAAGAAGGTGCTGCAGAAGCAAAAAGCCACCCAGCTGATACCCTGGATTTAACGACAATCTTGAGTTCCTCTGGCTCAGGAAAACACTCGCGCTCGATCTACAGGACGGATTTCCTGACCCCGTTATTTGTGGAGAACTTATCTTGTGCCGACTCTGGGGGTAAACCGTGAAACCAGGCCCATCAGAATCTATGGGTGCTGTGGGCATTCCCCCCCCAGTTTAATAGATTCCCACCAGAGCATTCTTGTCATTTCTCAGGGGCCATAAAACATACCTCCATACCTCCACCCTGCACATGGATGTGTTCTAGCAAACACTGTACATCACATCAGGAGAAACTGGTATTTTAGTCTAACTTGGCAATTTTCAGTGAATCACCACACCCCTATGACTATCACGATACTATTTTGGCATGGGATTTTTAGGCATTGCTGCTGGAGTACACCACAGCCACCTGCATGTTCCTGACTGCACCCAGCTCCACAGCTCCCCATGGACACCTGGGGTCTCTGAGCTCTTACGGGGAAAAAAACCTCAGGAACGGGAACGTTCCTCAGTAGCAGCCACGACACCATTGACTGTACCAGGAGCAGGGTGCTGCACAGGGAATAAACTAGTGGTGTCCCCAGCTCCTGCCCCAGCCTTCACCCAAGGTCTGGGGAAGAGGAGGAGGGCTCGAGCAGAACACGACTGTTCCAGACACAGCAGCAAGAAGAGTTTTGCACAACTTCAGCTTAAAGCACAAGCCATTTGGGTGCAGCCACAGAGTTCCCCTCCAATACACCGATAAGCCCTTTTCCAGCCCTCAGGTACTGTGGGACTTCTCCGGAACCTTCTTCTCCCAGTTCTTTCATTAGTAAAACTTCAGCATGACCCCTTGGCACACCTGCTGAGCTTGCTCTCATTTAAGCACCTTATGAAGCTTTAATTATCAGACTAATTATGTTAGTGCCAGATTCAGGCCTATCTAAGCACAATTTTGGCATACTTTACGAGGAAACAATGCTGTTAATTAAGGTGGGACCCTAACGAATGGAAGGGCACCCAAGGCAGCCATTAGGACATCCTCCTTCCGCTTTCCCAAGGGGATTTGTGAAACAGACAGGAGTTTTGCTGCCAATTACAGACTCCTTCGTAAATGAAGGCAGTTCAGAGGTTTCCAGGTGCCAGTTTCGTGCATCACCACCTCCCAGTGCTCAGCTGAGCATCACGGAGTGACCGCCGAGGGGCTGCCCGCTCCCCTGTCACAAACCCTCCCCTGGAGCCGATGCTGGAGGCTGTGTCCCTGGAACATTTGACCTTGTTTGTCCCCACCCAACTGCTAAAGGTGAAAGCCTCTGTACTGTGCTCTTGCACCCAGCAGCTTCTGCACCTACTTGCAGAAAATCTTGCCTTTTCCTGCATACCTTCAATCCCCAGTGAGTTCTAATTCCAGGTTGGATTTTCAGAACCCAAGACTCACAATCCAGATTTCCAAGGAGACCTGAGTCTCCTCCTCAGCCGCTGCCACAGAGGACACTTGGCTTTTTCCACCCGTGTCTGCAGTCAGGAGGTGGAGAAGCGTGTTGTGCTCGGGAAGAGCATCAGTGGGACTTGCTTTTGATACAGGAGTTTGGGCAACAGGCAATTCTCAGGTTTTAGGTGGTTTTGACACACTGCCCAGGTGAACAACCTCAGAATTACCAGGAAACAAACAGGAACTTGATGAATGACAGGACTGCCCAGATGTCAGCCTCATCTACGTAAAGACCTTTCCAGGTATTGCCACCCACCAGATCTTCAGCTTCAGTTTGCACATTTTCTTTTCTCAAAGGTAGCTTAGACCTTCAGGACCCTCCTTTCCACTGGCACCAGTTTAACCTGTACTCCTCAAACACTGCTTATAGCTGAGGTGCCCCACTGCCTGTTACGAGACGGATCCAAACCCAGTCAGAAGAGCACATGAAAGGCCAGGAAAGGAAACTGGACTTGGGTGCCTGGAGAGGTGACCCAGCCAGAGACAAACATCCATCCAGACACATCTCTCCAGCCCAACAGCTCTCAACATTTAAAGAAAACAAAAAGTTTCATCCTTGTCTTACAATTTATCCCACTACTTCTAGCTAAATCCATGTTAAAATGCTGTTCTCTTCTTGGCAGGCGTACCCCTCACACTCCAGCAGCTGATTATCGCAGCCACTCTTAGTCGCTGTGTATCCAATCAAAACATTTTGTTCTTTTAATCTTTCCTTCTGAGTTCTTCAAGCTCCTTAATCATTGTTGTTGTACGTCTCTGGCTTCGTTGCAATACACAGCTTGCTGGCATTTGGGTACCCTTGATAATAACACTTGTAAGTTAATAGAGTCATGCCAAGAATGAGTCTGCCCAAATTTACAGGAGCGTTTTTAAGAGGCCAGAAACCTGTAAAAATCTCTCTTCAAGCGACGCTGGTGAGACTGTACCAAGGTTTCCACGTTCTCTTCTCCGTATCAAAATACCAAACCAAAAATTAATGACTTGATTACCTCCAGAAAATTAAAAGATGGGTTGATTTCCTGCCCCTCACTTCTTGCCAGGATGACACGCCACAGACCCCGGCCAGGCTGGCTTTTCTCCATCACCCTCAGACCCCTTTGCCCCCCGGGGTCTGTGGGGCTGCTCTTCCCCAGCCGCAGCCTCAAAGAAACTGTGCCTTGAGAGACCCCACCGGTGAGGAAACCTTCTTCCCCCCAGGCCAAGACTAGGCAGTAGCTGATTTTCTACATGCGAGGTGTAGCACTTGAGTAAAGAGCCTCTCACTTTACATACCTTCAACTTTTTAATCTTTCTGGTGATCCCTTTGTAAAATTATTTTACCTTCACAGGATTTCCACAGCCGTTCAACAGCTCTGTGCTGCAGGCATAAGGGAAGGCATCCCAATGCCACCTAAAGCACCCACACACTGTTTATTCAAAACAGCCAAACAAACCCAACAAAAAACCCAATCCAGGTAAACTAGGAATTAAAAAAAATAAATTTCCCATGTCCTGGCTGAGAACACAATTGCTCCTCGTGGTCCCCATTCAGAGCCCAGGAAGGACGTGTTGTCAGCGGCAGCAGAGGGACTCTCACCAGCAGAAAGCAGGCGGCTCGGGGCTGCCCATTTCTCCTGGCTGTCAGGGTATTTCAGCTTCGTTTTATAGTTTCCCCTGGCTCTATAAAACACTCTGACACACGGCTGCAGACCTCTGGCTGGCTTCCCATGCCATTTTTTTCCTGACTAAGTGAGATGCCACTTTGAAGATCACCGAGGCATCACTGCTAAATTGCACCCACCATCACTGGTGTGGGCAAGCATGTAGTGAATTTACTTCTCTTTGCCCCTTCCCCATTTAATTCAGCTCAGACTCGGGAAAGTGCTGCCGACAGCCCCCGTGTCGGGCTGGGGCAATGCGGCTGGGAGAGGCACCCCCATCCCGGGCTCCAGGCACAGGCTCCCCTCGGCTGGTTCCCTTTTCACAGAGAGGCTACAACTATCTCTGATGGCATTAGCTCACTCCACAGCTCAAAGACACACTCTCTCTGCAGCAGAACCTGCTCACCCCCTCGTCCTGGCAGCCCCATGCAGGGGCAGGAGCCTCAGTGGAAAGGCAGATGGTGACACCCTGCAAAAAATGCTTCTTGTCCTCATTTTGTGGTTTTTCTTTTTCTCCTTACAACGTATTTTAAGCTGCCCTGGCTAAAACTACTTCAGTTGGAGAAATGAATCTGCATTTCTAAATCTCGATAGGCCAAGCTAAAGGCAGACCAAAAAAAAAGTTAATACAATGTAATTGGAGTCTAATATTTTATTTCTGTTAGAATAAACTCTAAAAATCTGCCTGTTGCAAGTAAAAATGCCTGGATATGCTTATAGATAGCTGGCATTAAAGCATCACATCCCAATTGTAAGTAACTGATCTGAAACTTTCTAGCCTGAAAACCCGAGCACCAATAAATCAAATCAAACAGACCTGAGTTGATCATAACATTTACTAAATTAACATTAGGAATCTTTCAAAAAACTCAAGCCAGTTTGTTTTGGCATTTTCAGATGATAATTTTGATTCACCAAGTTCACAGTTTAATTATTTTCAGATTATGTTCTTCTGCTGAAGAAAGGAGTAAAAGTCTTTCCAGCTAACCTAAAATTAACTTTTTCAGCATTGCATAAAAACTTTAAAGAGAAAGAAGAACTGCAAAAGCATTCATTGTAGCTACAGGAAAACTAGCAGAAGAAACAACAAATTAACAGGAGCATTTTTAAAGAAGGCTCCTCAGTGTAGCTGGGGAGTGCACGTGGGCACAGGGAATGGCTCTCCCCGGGGGTGGGCAGGACCCGGGAGCAGCAGCAGAAGAGCAGGGATCCATCCACTGGGGTCGACTGCCCCCCAGGACAGAGGAAAGGACACTGGAATTGTTTCCCAAGCCAGCCCGGGTCCTACCCCGCTGCACTGGTTCTTACTGCAGCGTTCTACCCACCCTCCACACGGTTTTCAGGACACTGCCTGTTCAAATGAAGCGATTGTGTTGATTAATTAACTTCTGGGGCTTTAGTGCTCTTTTTACACCTTCCTTCCCAGCCATTCTGGTAAAATACAGAGCAGTCTGTCAGTATCAGCATCACCCCAGTCCTGGGGAAGGTTGCTGGGGGTGGGTACCAGCATCTCCTGGTGGGGATGGTGTGTCCTGGTGGGAGGGAGCAGCATCCCCAGGGCAGAGCCGGGCACAGGGTCTACTCTCAGCTGGCACCACGCACTCTTATGGATGATGGAGAGATGGAAAGGTTCTGAGCCCAAGCCCCTGGCTGAGCGGTGCCACACTTCGGAGGTCAGTCCTCCCCGACGACCCAGGGGGAAGGGCGCAGGTTCGCCCCAGGGCTCTGAGGGACTGCTTCACCTTTTGCTCAGCTGAAACCCCACAGGAGTATTTTCCCCCACCTGCCTCTTAATCAAAAAAAACCAAAAAACCACCAAAATTTAGAACTAGGTGGTGCTACAGAGAGCTAGAGAGATGGCTGCGAGATGGTGACATCAGTGACAGGGGCAAGGGAGAAGGGCAGAAAATGCATTGCCATGTACCACAGACACCGTTCTTCAGAGACAAACGACAGCAGCCAACACGAGCCAACACGAGCCTCCTGCCGGGACAGAGCTGTCGAGCTGCTGACAGGAGCCTGCCCGCGCCGGCCGCTCGCCCGGCAACCAGCGGTGCCAGCGCAGGTGCGGGATCACAGACGCTGCCCCCAATGTCACCCACGGCAAAGGTGCTGAGGGGCCCCCTTCGTCCTCCAGGAATAGCAAGGCCATTACTAAAACACTCCATGAACTGCTCAGCTCCTACCAGCTTCTTTCTGTTGCAGGGAATATCAGACTTCGCTTGGAAACATACAGAATTACAGACCTTTTTCACACCAGAGAAGGCTGAAGTGAACAACACACTCTGATAATGCTCTTTTGTCTTTATGTTCCCATTTTGGCAAAAGTTTTGCTACCTGTGCTCATGCTGGCCAGTGAGAGCTCCTGGAGTTCTGTGCTGAAAGACCTTTTCACATTACGGATATCTAACAACCCCCATAGAAAGTGAAGTTGCATGCAGCCCGTGTATTGTCAATCAAACACACCAGACAGTGCCAAACTCAAAGTGGAAAGGAAACACTTAGAGGCTGTATCCTCTGCCAGTCAGGACTGAAAGGGGAGCTGGCAACAGAGACACTGACTTTACTGGAAGAACAGCTTCTACAGCACTAATCCAGTCCCAGATACTTAAATGTCCTGACTCTCACCCCCACCTAAAACCTCAGCGGGCAAAAGACCTGTGAGAGGATGCATTAGGCAGAGGAATTCAGACAGCATTCCGACAACTGAAAAGATGCAAAAAAACAACTCGAGGAGTAGAAAGACCGCCCATCTTATCCTCAGCAGAACAGAACGGCTATGGCCTGTCCCATGCCCTGGCAGCGTGTCACCGAGAGCCTCCTCGGCACCACTGTACCCGTGTCATCTCAAATGAGCCCCTGGTCCATGAGACACAGCCCCACACCTGGGAATTGAACAGCCTGTGCAAGTCTGAACGGGAACAACTCCAAACACAGGAACAGGTTGGCAATGGAGCTTTTCAGGGCCTGTGGGAAATCGTATCCCCGGCTGTTGGGCAACAGAGCCCAACCTGCGCCCCCTGCCCACCCCCAGCGAGCTCCTCTGCGTGGGAGGGAGAGAGCTTGTAGGGGGGTGGTGTCTCCTTTTTAAAAGAATAGTTATAAAATTTAATACCTTCAGGGCAGCTGGCTCCCAACATGATTTTTTAGGCACCTGAGTCTGACCATGTGCTGTTCACACACACTCACCCACAGAGGGATGCGAGAGGCAGGAGAAGCACCCAGTCTGCTCCCTGGCCAAGACCCAGGAGCTGAGACCTCCCTCAGCTCCACCCCAGGACCTGGGCAGATCCCAGAGGAGCAGACACACTTGTGCACAGAGGGAAGGCAGGCTGTGCAGAGCGCTCAACAGCAGGGACAAGAACTGTCTTGAGTCAGAAACCAGGTCAGAGAACCAGCACAGTCAGGTTTCAGAATCACCGAGTCCTGAAACCCACCGAGAGCAGAGCAGGCGCCCGTCACACCGTCTGCTCCAGGGTCTGGCCACACACCCCTCACACGGGAATGACACCACCAAAGCTAACAAGTCCATGATCCAACGGTCTGCACATCCATTACCTTATAATACAATCCAGCTTATTTGGGAGTCACCGCAGAACACAACAACCACGTGCAGGGCGCTGAGGACCTGCCCAGGACCACGCTTCTGCCAGGGCTGGGAGGACACGTGAGCAGGAGGGATGGGGCTTCACTCAGCCCCAACCAAATGGGGTTTCAATGCTTCAAACAGAAGAGCTCAAGTGCTGCCAGACTTCTCCTCCCAACAACCTGTGCCAACAGCGCACGGTTTTTGTTGGGTTTTGGGGTTTTTTTGCAAGATTTCCAGGATATCACACTGTGACCTCTCTCCCTCCTCCCCGTGGGGCTGGTCCAAGGCCCCAGCGAGCACATGGAAAGGCAGGAGCGAGGAGCGCTTTAACCCCAGCAAAGGGCACAGGGAACCCTCTCTGCTCCCATCCCACCTCCAGCCCCCCGGGGACCCACAGCCCACCCTGCCCCCTCGCTGGAAAGTTCCTGCTCCAGCCCAGCCCAGCAGCTAAACCGGCATTTGATGGGGTGCCTTCTCATGGGTTCAGAGATGTATTATAAATTTTAATTTGCTCTGTTTATTTAATGAAACTCATTGAGGCTAATCCTCATTTTTCTAGCAAGTGTAAAAAAAAAAACAAAGTTCCATTTAATTAAAATTAACGACCTTCATGCCTACAGAAGATTTCCAGGCTCAGAGGATGAGATTTAACACTTTGTGCAAGATGCAAGTACAGAAGCAATGTTCAATTAAAGAAGGGGAAAAAAAATCTCTGAAAAAGATCGTCATTTCTGTTGATAATTTAAACTTTTTCTTGAAGGGGAAAATACAGTCAGTGGAAGGGGGAGAAAAACAAAGAAAAAGGATGTTTTCCAATACTGGCTACTCTCTGCAATCATAAAAATGTGTTTGTAGTTTAATTGCTTGCAGTAAATTTACTGAAACAACATTAATTGTTCCTCTTTGATTTTCAGTGTTGAAAATTAGTATCACTAAGAAAGAGAAAATTTGATGTCTCGCCCTCAAAAAAGCCTTCTGAACACGTGGGATTTCAAACCTGGGAGATTTCAGAAACCAAATGGCAAAACTCAATTGTGCTAAAGGCTCTGACATAAAACAGGACGAGGGAGAAAGTGGAGAACGGCGTTGGCCTGCCCATCGCCGCTGTTCCCTTCCCAGAGCCCACACTGCACACTTATGATTTACTCAAGAAATGCCAGCAGAGTCCTCTTCCCATCGACCCCTTGAAGTTATTTTCAAAGTTAATGGGCACAGATTTTAAAGAGAGAAAGCGGGTCACATCCACGGGAACGCGCCCTCGGAGCTCCTCTCCGGCCCCCACTCCCACCCAAGTACAAAAATTAACTCTGTCACTCTCCAGAAAATCACCTCGTTTCATTGCAGCTGTGGAAGGTGTATTTCTATTTGTAAACAAGTCACTGTACACCAGGGCTGTGTTTTTCTGATTTACAGCTGTGTTTTTTCATTAAATAACGCGTTCCTGCTTTAGGTAGGTGCCTGTTTTAAACTGACTGTGCCTCACTGGGAAATGATGAAGTCCTTTATTTAAATTACTGTGGCAAAGCAGAACATGACAAATTGATGTGTGGGAGTTGAATGTTCTTAATTTTCTAATTAGTGCTTAAAAAAATAATAATAATAAAAAAAAACAACTGCAAAACCCAAAACCAAAAGGCACTTGCAACAGAAAGCCCAGGGAAGGCACAAAGCGTCTCAACACCCTCCTCAAAGCGACTGAAAGCTGAACCCTCTCCCCACACGCTTTTGTAAAGGCTCTCCCTGGGGGGCAGAGTCAGCCCCTGCCATTCCCCTCTGGTGCTGGGGACTCAGCATTACATACCAGCCAAGAGCCAGCGGCTCCCCAGCCCGATGTGCTTTTCAAACAGGAAAACCTAACCAAACCCACATTGGTTTCCTCGTCATGTTCCCAAACCCCCATTTCTTTCGGCGTTCACGTCTGACTTTTTAATGACTGTTGAAGAAAGCCATTTTTCCTCCTGGTCCAGCTGATAAACTTCACAGCTTGTTGAGTTCTGCCACATCACAAACAGTTTACATATTTTCACACTTGTTTTTTAAGAAGTAACTCTCAAAATTTCTCCTGAAGCAACATCTGTGTTTGCACAGGTTTTAATTTCTTCCCTGAAGTTTCCTTGTTAGTGGCTTCTCCTTCTCCACACTCCAGCAATAAGGTCTGAGGCGCAGATGAATAAATGCATTGCAGTCAGTGCTGTCTCTTTTGATTTAAGAAAGGAATTAAGCTCGTGTGAATCCTGTACCATTCCTCCCTCTACCCCTCTGTAACCCACTCTGGTAGCACCACAGGCATCCTACAGGCAACCAGGCTTTCCTCCCCAGTAACTCTTTGGGATAACACAAGGCAATAAGGTAGACTCCAAATACTGCAACATAACCATGTTCTCCTGCAGAGGCAACGCATAGTGGGTCTTGTAAGCTTTATAAAGAGGGACCTGAAGAAAACACCCTTTGTGCCCATCCCCAGTGGCCAAACCCTCAGCAGACCGCGGGGCTGCCAGTGCTCGGTCCCCTGGGCTCATACTGGCCACCCTGCACAGAGCCCTCACCCCCCAGCACCTCACCATCAGGTCACCGGCTCAGGCCGAGGGTTGAGCTGAAGGGGGAAACCACAGCCCAAGGCACAGCCCCAGAAAGCTGCCGCCACTGAGCCCTCCTGGGGGGAACTGGGGTTTGACCCCACGCCCTGGGGAAGGAACCTCAGCCAGCAGCCAAACCCGGGCTTGAAAATGCCTCCTCCCCGCACACCCACACCAAGAAACGCCCCATGCAACTCCCCCTCCGTTACCAGAGCGCTCTAGCTCAGCACAGCTAATGCATTTTCCACTCATCAGCTGCTGCTATAAAAGAATACACCAAGGCATCACACACCGAGTACAAAGCCTACAGGAAATTAAAGGTTTTGGATTCATTTGAATCACAACTTGTTTCCTGGAAGGAAAACAACCAAATTCTATCTTTATTTAGTTTCAAAAGTTCAACACATTATGTTTAATATGGCTTCACTCATCCTGTTTCAAAAGCATATTGTTTTCTTCTATTTAAACAGATTTTTTTTTTTAACTAGGACACATTTCACGTTCAAAACATTATCTACACACTTCTCAAAGCAATTTTTTCTTCAGCCAGCTACTTGCAACCAGCAACCTGAAATATTAATCAGGGGTTGAATGAATTAGCAGGATCTTTAGTCCCTGGGATTGCACAGATCACTCAGCCCCAAGTTCAAGAAAAGTTCCCGAGGCTCTTCTCTGAAATATATCCCAATTACCCATCACCACTAATTACTTTTCAAGGCATTTAAGACAGCAGTCATGAATCACAGCCTCATCTGCTCATTTCCAGAGCTTTCTGCACTACCAGGGGCTCTCAGGAGCATCTCCAGGGAGCTTCCCCAGCCAGCTCTGGAAGGGAGCGGGGAGGCGAGAGCCTTCCAGAAACGGGCTCAGAAACGGGTCTAGAAATAACTTCGCTCCGGTCTCCCAACAACTCTCGGAGACGGAAACACAAACGTTGAAAAGACACAAACCTGGAGCAACAGGAGCTTTCCTCGGTCCGACGGCGTGAGCGACCCCAGCACTTCCAGACCCGCACCCGGACCCGCAGGAGCCCCCGGCCCTTCATGCCCCCTTGATCGGCCCCGGCCCTCGCCTGCCCCCGCCGCGCTCCCCGGTGGCTGCAATGGGGCCATTAGCGAGGCAATTAAGCTAATTAGGGGTGGGTTGCGGTGGAAGAACGCAGCCGCATTTACAAGAGCCTCTCCAAATTGCGGACCCGGTGCCGGTCAGGGTTGCAGCCCTGCAGAAACGTTTGATTCCGCCCGGTTGGGGTTGACCCCAGCACCCCGCAGTCGCGTTCGCCGTTCCCCCCAACTGAGACAAGCAATATTGCCTTTTTTACAGAAATCAGGTTCCAGCTACCAACGATGTGTTTCTTGGCAGAAGCCCCCAGGGTGGTCAAGAGGGATCTCCGGGTGGGGGGGGTCATTTGCTGCCGGTGGTGCCTGAGCTGCAGAAGCGCCCCATGGTGAGGTGGGGAGCTGATGGAGAGGGGACCGGGAAGGACACCCCAAACCAACCTCTGCTCAACACACACTGGGCTGGGGACCTGCCCAGACCTGGTCCTTAAGCTTTGGTGAGCACAGTGTGATTCTTGTTCCTTCGGGAATGACTTGGTGCCCTGAAGCCAGCCAAAGGAATCGGGTGCCAAAAACATCGAAGTTATTTAATTTATGCAGCCAAATGCTGTTGCAGAAGGGATTCCATCCCAGCTATTCAGCACGGATCTGAAAAGTTACAGGTTAGGAGCAGTCACTGGTACCCAACAGCTGTCACTGCAAAAATTGTCCAGGAGAAGTGCAAAGTGATTTTCTCCAGTGGTTTCAGCTGGGATGGGGTGGACCTTCTCACCAGCAGCTGGTGCAGGGCTGTGTTTTGGGGCAGGGACGGGCATATTGGTGACGGAGCACTGGTGGGGTTGGTTGCTGAGCTCTCAAGGCTGTTTCTGCTCCTCAGCCCTCCCCTGGGCTCAGGCTGCTGTTAGGGTGATCACCCACTGCCACAGATGGAGGACTCGGATCTCTGGCCTGTGTGATTCCCGCTGTTGGTCCCTGCTCTGGGCAGCCCCAGTCCCTGAGCCCCCCCTGCTCTGGGAGCCCCTGTGCCGCTGCTGGGGAAGGCACAACAGCTTCTCCGTTCCCTGCCTGTGCTTTGGTTTCAAACCTGACACGGCAGATAAGCACTAGTTGAAATAATGGTAGAAACTGCTTCTCCTAAAGCATCCTTAATACAAATGAGGTATCATTAGCAGCGAGACACTTTCTTATTACAATTGTTTAAGACTCAGCAGTGATTCTCGTTGGCACATACCCCAGCAAAAAATCCTTTGACATTATTTTTGTTAAGACATTTAAAATATTGTACTAATGGAATAATTAAAGGAAAAGAGAGACAACAATAAACAGAAAGCAGAACCAAAGGGAACATACCACGTCACCGCTCCCATATGCTGCACATCCCTGGGGGGGCGGCTCGCTGCCCAGGGAGGGTCCCGAGCTGCACCCCACGGTCCTGCCATGGGGACAGGGAGCCCTGGCCACACACCGAGGCACAGGGGAGGCATCGGGAGGGGAGGTAGAAAGAGGCACAGGGTCAGGGACTGGTGAGGGCAGGAGGAGAGGAGCAGGGTGACCCATGGGAATGGCAGGAGCTGGCAGCAGCAGGGGCAGGGCCAGCTCAGGTGGGTGGCAGGGACACCTAGGGAGATGATGGAGGGCTAGAAGGAGATGAGAGGTGAGCAGCCAGGTCTTGGGTGGCCTAGAGGACATGCCGGCTGAGATAATTCACTGTTTACATGTAACTGCCACAAATCTCCAACTCTCAGTGTTGAGTGAGAGCAGAAAAGCAGCAGAATGTGGCCAGATGCTGCGTGAACTTCTGTTACCTTTGCTGTGACCGTACCACGCTCCATGAGAAAAAGCATCTCTGCATTCCCAAAACCAGGCTGCTGAGAGTTTAAAGACAGGCTGCAAAGCCAGGAAAAAATTAATGGGAAAAAAAAGAGAAAAAACAGAAAAATAAAAAGTACATAGCCTGGATCCTCTCCCTAATCTATTGGAAAAACAATCAGGCAGGTCTCAGGACCAGATCCTCTCTGACCATGGGAATCAGGACACCTGCAGGCCAGGCGTTTGGGAGTGAAGTCCCCCTCGGTGCTGCTCTGATGGCAGCCTGTGAGGACAAAGCATCCCCAGGTGCTCCAGGAGCGGTGGAGGAGACCCTGCTGTCTCACCTCAGAGGGTCATGTGTCCCCTGGGTACTCTTGCAGCCCATCCTCCCTCCGACCTGCCGCTGTCACAGAACAGGCTGCACCGACCTGTGCCACCGCCTGAAGTCCCAGATTCCATGCCTGCTCCTGATTTCATCCTTCCAGGGCCAGCAGGGAGCCACTCAGCAACGAATTCCAGCCCATGGAAATGGAGTCTGTGATGCCAACGCTTTATGTGCCATTTAGATGCTGTTTCTAAGCAATCTGTCAGCAAGAAACAGTTCAAAATCCAACACACCACCTCAATAATGACTTAAAAAAATAATAATTATGAGTAGTAGTGCCAGGAAATAAAACTTACCATCACTGCTCCGTGTGAGAGCTGGCACCTCTGAGCTCCGGTCTGTCACAGGGCACAGCCATGGGCCTGCACAGGAGAAAAACCTGGTTCCTTGTGTCACCAGCCACCCCAGACTGCTTTGCTTTTATCTGGCAAATAAAACCTAGGAGCTCAGCTGCAGGCACAGCCCCAGGAACCCAGGTGAGAGCTCCTTCCCCAGTACTCGCCCAGCCCTGTTGAGCATCTCACTGGACGCTGCTCAGGCTCTAGCCGTTTAGGTCTGCAGCCCAAACAGCTCCAACATCAGACTTATACCATCATGAGTCCAAAGAAACCAAAACCTCAACAGTGCAAACACCCAGCTGAGGAAAATAAAAAATAAATATATATAGCCCAAACCCTTCTAGTATTCAACCTCAGGAAAAAGAGTCCCCAAACTTTGAGCCCCCGTTTACTCTCCTCTATTTCCATTTCCAAATTCAATATTTCTCTTTCTGACTTGAACATCCCCTGGGAAATGAGCAACATTTTGATCTTACTTGGATTTAAAATACAGGGTGGCCTAAAGGGAAGCTGGAGAACCAGGTGCCAGCGTCCAATTCTCCCTACACTCAACATCCAAAGGGAAAATCTCTATGAATGGGTGCCTTAAAAGCAGAATTAAAAAAATCACATAAAATTTAATTAAAATAATTTAGCCTAATCTGCTGTTAAACACTTAAGATTTCACTAAATCAGGAGTAGAATTTACATAAAAATTAAACTAACCCATGCGCAATATTGAGCCATTTCAGAATTGCCAGTAATTTAATTGAATATGTTTAAATGGTTTGTTATCAGGGTGATTGTTGTGGAGTTCTCCAGCGTGGGGAAGGCAATCAGAGGCTTACCAGACGTGCACACCCCACACCAATCAATTATGCCATAAACCTGAACCTAATGAATAGACATTTTCATATTTTCGTTTTATTTGGAGCTGCTTTATTTGCATGTTAATATAAACATGTGCAGCTAGTTTCAGACAGAGCTGCCATGCATAATTCCACACTGCGCAGCGGCAGCACCTCCTGCCGTGGCAGCACCGGGTTCCTCGCTAGGTCTGACACCAACACGAGTCATAGACTCACAGGATGGGGTTTGGGTGGGAAGGGACCATAAAGCCCCCGCCCAGTGCAACCCCCTGCCATCCCCTGGGCAGGGACACCTCCCACCACATCAGGTGGCTCCAAGCCCCCTCCAACCTGGCCTTGAACCCCTCCAGGGATGGGGCAGCCACAGCTTCTCTGGGCAACCTGGGCCAGGCTCTCTCTCACCACCCTCACACCAAAGTTCTTTCCCACATCTCAGCTCCATCTCCCCTCTTTCGCATCAAAACCATTCCCCTTCTTGCTAGGGCTCCCCTCCCTGATCAAGAGTCCCTCCCCAGCTTTCCTGGAGCCCCTTGAGGGACTGGAAGTGGCTCTGAGGTCTCTCTGGAGACTTCTCCAGGCTGAACCCCGCCCCCAGCTCTCAGCCTGTCCTCCCAGCAGAGGGGCTCCAGCCCACACAGCATCTACTTGGCTTCCTCTGGCCCCGCTCCAACCGGTCCATGTCCTTCCTGTGCTGCAGACTGCAGAGCTGGAGGCAGTGCTCCAGGAGGGATCTCACTCTTCTAGTGGAGCCAAGGAGTACCTCCACGAAGGGAGGAACTGGGGGAGCTGCTGCTCACAAACCCCAATCCCCCCATGCCCTCTAACACCCACCTGAGGATGTCCTCAGCACCTGTGAACAAGGGAGGATAGCACTCCCACCCAAAGGAACCTGAGACATTTATTCCACCTAAACCAAACTTTTGTTTTTCAGTGGTGCAACCAATCCAAGGAAAAAGTTATCTGCATGGCACTGATTGCAAATGTCTGACAGCCCCTTAGGTCTCTGCCCATCCCCTCCTTGGCTCAGCTGGGGAGAATCCACACCTTCTACCATGGAAACCATCAGCGGTCCATGAGGTGGAGTCTCTTTAAAGCGCCAGGTGAATGCACTTGGTGACATCTCTGCCTGTGGGTGAGCACCTATTTCTCATTTTAACTCAGTTTCAAATACAGAATGTTTATTCTTTCCCATTATCGTTACTCTGGGGAGATACAGCTGCTCCCCAAGACAAGGGCAATGACCTCGGCTGTCACCGCTGTGTGCACATGGTCCAAGCCCTCCATGTTGTCAGGGGAGCAAATGGGACCCCCCTTGGGGCACATGAGAGCCGTTCAGCTGGAAAATTAGAGACACAGGGGGCTGTGGAGAGGGGAGAGGTGGCCTGGGCTGGGGCGGGTGACTGCTGCTTTCTCCACCCCCTCAAGCAGCACAGAATAATTGAGCAGGTGTTTAAAATGGTCCAAGAGTGAAGGAAAAACTGACACTGCACTTCCTAACGGGTGTGAGTTATTGAGCAGCATCCTTGGGGCTCTGTATCTCAGCAGCAGGGCTTCAGAATACCCCCCTTAGGACAAGGAACGTGACAGAGTTCAGCTATTGCCTGTTACAGGAACATCCATTTTTATAAAAGCTTGAGTCAAATGTGTGGGGTGGCTCCAAATGGCAAAGCACTTCTCTCTTTTTTTTAAAAATATAAATGTTTAAATCTGTGTTAACATACAACACACACAAATACATAAACAGAAAGTGACAAAGGTATTTTAATGAGTCAGAATATGAAAACAAAGTAGGATTTTGTGGTATAACTTCATAGACTCAACTGTGTCTTCTGTCGATGTACTAAATTCAGTCAGCTGGCCCAGGTTCTGCTGCCTTTGTGGGTGAGAAAAGCCCAAACTGGGTGTGGGAGACGTGCCAGTGTCCCTGGGGTGGTTTTGTAGGACCCCTGAGGGCCCCCACTGGTGCAGGAACGCTACCGTCCCCCAGGGACCCAGCTGGACTAACACCAGCTCAGGTTTGCCTGGCTGAATTATGGTATAAACTTTTAGGTGCTGAAGGTTCTTAACAGTTAGTCGTTAGTTCAGACTCCCACCCGTGTGGCTGGGAACGATGGAGACCAGCGTGACCATCACAAGGGTCAGAGGCTGTTACCAAGCCCAGCAGAGGACACAAGCCCTTCTCGTATCAGGAACTGCAGGGGATAAAGACACCCCACTGCCCAGTGGGGTTTTGGCTACCTTCATTCTGTGACAGTTGAGTATTTTTGTGTCTTAGCACCAAACCAGAAAGTGGCGTTATATTAACTTGTACAAACAGGCAACAGCCAAATCCCTTGCCCTGCGGTGACTGTGGGGACCTAACCTGGACCTGTGGCTTTATTACAGGCTGCAGCAGTAAATAAAGCTCCTCTGTCCCAGTGGTCTCAGTACAAAACTCCAAAGTTCACAAAATGAAGGCCTTAATTTCCTCCATACCCCCCTCCCTTGAGCTGGGCCAGCAGCGCCGCAGCTGGAGGCCAGTGGGGAGATGCTGGGTCCAGCCCTGCTCATTGCTGCATGATGGCCAGGGGCTGGTCAGACCGTGGGGGCCACTGGGGTGACTAGACATTCCTGGGGTGCCCCTGCAGCAGCCCAATCCTGCCCCCTGGCAGCCAGGGCGCTAAGGAAAAAAGGGAATACACCCTGTCACTGCGCCCAGGAGACCAGCCAGCACATCTGTACACAAACCACGTGCTGTCACTATGGTCAATAATATATTAATAAACATATTTCACATCTGGAAGCAGCACTGGGGTGTGGCTATCTCCAGCACTGCCTCTTACCTGGGGGCTCTGCTGGACACTGAGGAGCAGGAGGTGGCAGCTCCAGCAGAAGGTAGAGCAGAAAAGAAAACATCAAAGAGATGGTTTCAATCACAGAGACAGAGCGAGGGTTGTGCAGCTGACAGAACATTAAGAGCGGTGTTAATGCTGTTAATTGTGAAAGAAGAGCCTGCTGAGTGAGGACAATGATCACAGTGACCATCGAGGAGGAACGCCATGAGCGCCTCTGCAGGAGCAGTATTAACTACCAGGAATGGTCTGGGGTTAAAGTTGGGGAATTTGGGTTGGTTGTTCGAGACAGCAATTGTGTGGCGACTGAATTAACACATGGCAGAAGGTGTCTAAGGGGTGGACACGGCTGTCGTACAACTGACACCTCTACCCCAAATTTATTAGTCTCCATGGCTGTGCTTACAGACAACTTGAATACTTCTTTACTCTTTAATTTGTGTTAAATAGCTGTGTTCAACAGTCACTGGGCTGAGTGCTCAGTATTTTGTTTCAGCATAAAAAATAGGAAATTACCCAAAGGGAGTGTGTTCTTTCCACCCCAAATCCAGCCACGCAAACTCAGAACTTCTTCTCTCTGTGATTTTAGGTGCTTTTTGTCTCTTACCCTCTGGCTGCTGAGACCGGTCACCTCGTATTCCCGTCACTTCACGACAGTTGTTGTTGCCAATAACAGCTGAGAAAAATAGGAGAGAGGTTATTATAGATCTGAATTTTAATCAATGTTTTCCTAAGAGCTTACTGCTTACAACTGGGACCGGCTGGAGTCATCCATGGTGTCCGTGACTGTTAATTCTTTCGCACTCACTTGAAGGTCACGCTGTAAGAGGCTGCGTTTCCTGAAGAGCTCAAAACCACCCCAGATCCTTACACACCCAGAAGAGCTGGTTTGAAAACACAGCTCCCATTTTGGCTGCAGAAAACCTCAGTATTTAACCCATCAGCACCTTTTGCATTTACACATGTTCTCCAGGAAGCACACAGACCAAGGTTTCTCCCCACTGTGGCCCGTGGGGCACTCACCACCGCGAGGAATGAACAGCGAGGAGGGAGGTCTGGGAGATGCCAGTTCCTTAAGGAAACTGGTTTCCGCAGCTCATCTGACTCTTCCAGCCAAAAGCAGCTGAGAGAAAACCACAGAAGAATGGAGTTTGCCTTTTCCTTCCTGACCTCCCCAGCTGCTCACAGCTCAGTAAAAGGAGGCCAGGGGGACAGAAGTGTCTCACTCTGTGCTGTTACATATTTGTCAGAAAAATTTTAGTCACATTCTTTTGGACATTTCTGAAAATAAGTTTACTAAAAAAAAAGGGTCACTTTTTTTTTTTGTTCTATAAAACAGCACAGCTCTCCCCAGGCTTTGCAAGAGGGATTTCTGGGGCAAAACCATGTCAGGCACAGGCTGGATCCCAGGGACTCTCCAACTGGCCCTGGCCCTTGGAGCGAAACCAGGAGCCTGTTGTGCACAGTCAGAGCACATAGAAGGTTCAGGAGCTGAACATCCTCTGGGCTCTCCCCACACCAGGAACCATCTGCCTGGGGCTATGGTGGGGGCTGGGGTTCAGATGAGCCTCTTAGCAGTCAGGAGTTTGGTAGTCAAGGGAGCCAAAATATGAAAGAGATGGAAATGGAGGATGCTGAGACCTGGATGCGAGAAGTATCATACAATCATCAAGGTTGGAAGGGACCTTTAAGATCATTGAGTCCAACCCTCATGACACAGAGGGAAGATCTTCTGTCCTCCACTTCTTCAGCTTCACTTGGGCTGGTCAACACCAGATTGACATGAAGGTGAAGAAAGACGGAGCTGCAAAACCACTGGCAGCCATTAGCGAAAATAAAAAAGGATAAACAAGGCGGTTGGGTATTGTCCAATAGACCATTGGTGCGACAGAGAAACAAACTAGGCACGAGGGATTCATGCCTATAATCAGATTTTTTAAAAAAAAGACTAGGGTCAGGATGAAATGAAAGGCCAGAGGCGTTTGATTGTCTCTGCTAGTTAAGAGAATTACACGTTACACAATGGAAGAACTCAGTAACACACAGAAAAAGCCGGGTGGGGTGGGTGGTGGGAAGTAATTACAGTTATTTTGGAACAATGGGAAATCTGGGAAGAGAAATCTAATTTTTTTTTTCCTCCATTTTCAGCAAAAAAGTCCAGTTGTTTTCAGTCTAGGTTAACATCAAACAATTATTTTCCAGGTCTAAGAAGCTTTAGGATGGGGAACAAAGAGAAAGAAAAAAAGAAGAAAAAAAAAGCAAACCCCAAACAACTTCTATTTGTAGGCCATTTCTATTTATGAAATAACTATCACAACCAGTCAGACTGGTGCATAAAGCTCATCTCAAGCAAGGCTGGCTGAAGCCTTCTTGTTTTCCCAGGAAGAGCAGCCGCTCCTGTTCCTCCGCAGCTGGCAAGCTGTTTGCTGCAGTCTGAGGTTCCCCTGGCAGAGGGTCCTCATCCCACCATGGCACCCATGTCCCAGCCAGACGCTGGGAGGATGGAGCGTGCTGGGGATGAGGGCTGGAAGATCAAACCCCTGTGACCTTTCCAGGCCCCATAAATAACCTCAAGGGGCAAATAGCACCAAAGATTGACCCACACATATACATACACTAAGGCTTGCTCCTGGAAGATGCTTTGGCATCACCCAGAGGGATGACTGGCCCCAGCAATCACTCAGGTGCATCCTATCTGCTTGCTCATCCCCACTGATGGCCCATCACACAGGGATTCCATCTGTGAGATATTCCGTAGGCCGTGGAGAAGGCAAGTACAAATACCTGTTTAAACCTCAGAGCACTGATCTCCCGGCCAGGAGGGACACAGGCTTATAGGTACCACCCAAACCATGGGGCTTCCACCTCTCTGCTTGGCTCTGACCACCAGGAAAAACTTCTCCCCTCCCTCTTTCTGTTCAGGTGAGTGTTTATTGCATTAAAATCCAGAGCCAGCACCTCCCTGCTCCTGCCAACCCAGCTCAGCCCTTCCTCCTGCTCTCCAGGAGCAATGCTGGAGCTGTGTGTCCTCCTCACACTGTGTCCTGCACTAGGAGCCCCTCTAGAACCAACCTCTCTCCTCTCCTAAAAATAAATCCAAGTGGTATCAGATGCCAAGAGCGTCCCATGGACCAGGGGGGGAATGACTGTAACCCATCCCTGATCAGAGCGGGAGGTAACGGGGCTGTTCCTGATCTCTCACTGTCTCCTCCTGCCATTACCTGTTTACTCCACACTCATTGACTCCTACCTCATGTTTCCCAAACCAATAACTGTGGTTTGTTACAAACCAGAATGTTGCTCTCTGCCTGACCAAAAAAAACCACCAAACAACAACCCAAAAAAACCTAACTGGCATTGTATTTCTCATAATAAGTTTTAATTGGATTTTAGCTCTCTGCCTTTTATACTTCATCTTAAGCTTTATTGGGTTTAATTACAAATCCATAACTATTTGTTATGTGGCTCTGGTTTGATATTTTCCACTGACAATTACATTTTTATTCAAAGAAAAAATGTATTAGGAAAAAATAGCAAGAGACAGGCTCATTGTATGAGCTGATTAATTGAATCCCAGTTTTATGTGCATTTATGATGAATGATTGCGTGCCAAAAAGTGACTTGAATATTAGATCAGATGCACTTATTCATTTTAATTGGTTTGCACGAAGTGTAATGATAGATCAGCTGTGAAAACACAGTAGTGATGGAGGCACTCGGTGCCCTGGCTCCGAGGTCTCCCAAAACTTGATTTGTTAAAACACCTCCATGATGCATGAGGATGGTGAGAGAGTGAGGCTTCAGCACCCCCATCTAAAGCAAGGAAAGTAAAAACATCCCCACCTCTGCTGTGGCCCCTTCTTTCGAGAGCTGTAATTTAGCTTTAATTACTCATAACCCCTATTAGCAAATAAGGTGCTATATGTCTTCTGCAGAAAAACAGAGAAGTCTTAGAAATTAGAGACCGCAGCTCACTGCTACTAAACATCTTTGAAAATTGAGCAAATATGCATAATAATACCAATTTAGAACTGGAGAAGGCCCCAGGGCCCTGTTAGGGCACTGGGGAGATGCTGCCACTCGGTTCCCCTCTGCTCCTGCCCCAGCCCTGGACAGGAGGGAGACACAACTCCGGGCAGCACCAGGGGACAAAGCTCCGAGGGGAAGCGATTTGGTTTTCCTGCACGTCAGCACAGCTCAGTTTCAACATTTCAGTCAGGGGAGCAAGAAGCAACTGACTGTTCCTCTACCTGTTTGCCATAGTGGAGCACCCAAGTACACCTGATGGGAGCAGGACCACCAGCTCCAGCAGATAAAGGTCTTTGGAGTCACCTTGGCCGGGACCAACCCCATGAGTTGGCAGAAGGAACAGGGGTCTGTTGAAGAGGAAACCTAACGTGCATTTAGGGTCACAGCAGACCTCGGTCTCACAGCCCAGGTAACCATGGAGGCTCTTCACCCTACTTTGACTTTAGCTAAGGTAGCTGGCAGCACTCCCCTTTGACACTGTGCCGTCAGCTCAGCACTGCCCCACAGCACAACGCAGTGTGACACAGCACAGAGAAACGCAGCCTGACAAACCAGTGGCCACAGCTAGCCTTGCTGGAGAAAGCAAGTTTTACTATGTGCTTCCCCCACCCACCGTTAGACACACTTTGCCAAGTACTGGAACTCTTTAGTCACCCCGGTTTTATCACGTCACATCACATTAACTGGAGCGTGGGCGCAGACACACGGCAGCGCCCGAGCAGAGCGATGGCTGAACCAAGGGCGAGGGCAGAAAAAGAAATGCAAAGTCCTGCTTTTAGAGGCTGCAGCATTGCAATGCTGGAAGATTTGCTAATTTAATCACCACAAACTGATTCAATGCAAAACAAGGGGGGGAAATAAATAAATATTTCCTACTCAGCTCTGAAAAACCTACTGGAACACCAGGAAAGGACACCCCACCTCCCACCCCCCCAGGTATTTAGCCTTCCTTCCAGAGACCAAGTTTATTGTATCGAGCCTTCATTTCAAATCAATATTCCGAGTTACTCCTTTGCCCTGTGGTATTGACCACAGCGACCCTGGGAGTTTTCTTATTTGCAAAATGCAGTTCACAAATAATGACATTTGAGGGGGGAAGGAAAAAGCATCATTCATTACTCTCAATGAACTTAAGCCAGAAAAATGAATCCAAACTTTTTTTCCCCCCCGGAAAGCCGAGAGCTGCAACCTGGACAGGGACATCCTACAACCTGGAAGCCCAAAAACCCAAAGTTTTGATTTTGGGGGGTGTTTTGTTAAGCTGACTAAACAACTCTGGAGGGAGAATTTAGCGTCACAAGCACTGACCTAGATCGTAACAAATTTACTGTGTAAAGAATAAACTGTACACTCTCATTAAGCGGAGCCGTTGTGACGGTTTGATTGCCCTGACACCAGGCCTGTACCGCATCGGCGCCGGGGCTTCGCCCAGGTTCCCGCTGATCCCCGGCGACAGGGGACGGGGGGAGCGGGGCCCGGGTGATAAACAGCCACCGACGTCCCGAATCGACAACAAGTCCTTTTGCAGAGATTGCTGCCTTTCAAACCAAACCCCTCAGCTGCATTCTGGCAAGCCTAGAAAATGCCATCCCCTGTCAGATACCATTAGACAGTCATGCGTTTTCCCCTCTGTTCTTACAGTCCCTCCCCGAGTCACTTGTTTATATAAACCCCAAACCTCCCCGTTTGTCTGCTCGGGCACGAGTGCTGCCCGGCCCTTTCCCACACATCCCACCAGGTCTTTGTCGCAGCAAACTCAACCCCAGGCTGGAAACAGGGCTCTGGCACCATCAATCCCTGCCACGAGGAGCTGGAGGGATGCCCGTCACACATGGGGGTCTCAAGAGGAGAATGGCATTTGCTGGCTGCTGCAGCAGCTCCTGGCAGGGCTCCTCTCACCCACCCAGCCTGGGAGGGAACCCCGGGAAGGAGCCTGGCACAAAGGAGAGGTGCCAGGCTATTACACATATGAGAAATAACTGTCTCGGCCCAAGTGGTCTTCATGTGGGGGGATCCAGAGAAGTCTGGATCCCTCAGGAAAAAAGGGAAATGAATGGAGATGGACAGATAGGGTCAAAAGGCTCTGCAATAACACGATGAAAGAGCCTAAAAAGAAGAGATGAAAAATAAAGCCAAACACTCAAATACGGTTGGTCCGATGAGAAGGGAGAGAGATCCGTGCAACACACAGATCCAGTTACTAATTTTTGTTAAATTCATTACCTGGAGACAGATTCACATCCCAGCACAGGCGAGTTCTCAAAGCACAGGGAGAGTCTCACAGGGAGGGTCTCTCCTTCAGGAGCACTAGTTGGAACCATCCAGGTTTTATAAGATAAAACATCTTATCGCAGCTCTATAACAAGGTATAAAAGCGCATTAATTGAAATGGAATAATCAAAATGCTCATTGGGAATCTCTGAATTGAAACGTGAGCTCACAACAGTGACAGAAACATAGGACTTCCCCTAGATGTGTTTGTAAAAACATGTAGCGCCTGCTCTGCCCACAGGTAACATCCCCCGGCTGTGCCCGCTGTAGGACGGACCCAAAACCAGACAATCCTCATCCCCACCTTCCCAGGACTGCTAACTGGGCCATCCCACAGACAGAGAGCTCTCTGCAGCTCTCACCACCCCCCAGAAAATCCACTTTTTGCAACTGGTACTGGGGAAGTTGCCCAATTAATTTTTCAGACCCAAACGGCAGCACCGGGAAAGGAATGACAACTTCGAGATCCACAGGTTTGCTGTGCTTGAGGAGTCAGCACAGGTCAAGCAAGAAGTGGGTAACAAGTGGCTAAATATTTCTGTGCAGGGCGGTTTCAAGGGATTTTCCTGAATGCTTTAGCGTTCTCAGGCTGAGAAAGCTGAATAGCTTGTGTGCCTCCACTCGTACAGTCCACAGAAAATACACCCAGAAACCACCACCAGAAACACCCAGACACCACCCAGAAACAGAACCAGAGCTTAGAGCTGCCAAGAGAAAATAGAGACTAAGTGCATGTTTAATAGTGTCTGGTTTCTGGGCAATAATGGCAATAGTCTGTAACAAATAGCCTATGTCTGTGGAGTTAATTTCAGCACTTGAGACACCATATTTAAAAACAAAAACAACAAACAACAAACCCAAAATGTCAATTGTCAGCCCCAATTTAACTGCTTCTGACTTGATGTGACAAGATGGCAGTGGGATTGCTGGCTGTTTTCACCCCGTGGGGAGGGCTGTTGGATTACGAGGGTGAGAAGCAAAGCCCTCGATGGCCAAGCACAGAACCCAGCGCTGTGGTTCCTAGGGGAGGCTGGGGGCATCTTCCTCCTGCCTCCCCCAGGGCTGCCTGATGGACCACAGGTGGCTTTAAAAGGTCCATCTTCAGAGAGAAAAGTCTCTGCGACCTGAATTGCACCAACAATTAGACAACCCGGTGTGCTCAAGGTGAGAGTCTCTGACCAACGTGGCTAAGGGCTGGTCCGTGTTCATGGCTGTTTTCTCCTCTCCCCAAACTTGCCCCTTCGTTCTCTCCACCCTGCTCGAGGCCTCCTATCACACCTGCAAGAGTCATCTTTGATGCAAGTAGGGGAAACTGGTTTAGTCATCTTCCCTGGAGGGCTCCAAGACCAGGCAACCTGGGGTGGCGGGAGGTGTCTCTGCCCAGGGCAGGGGGTGGCTTTAAGGTCCCTTCCCACCCAAACCATTCTGTGAGTTTGTGATTCTAAAACTGTTCTGGCCCTGCTGAGACTGGAAGATCTCCCTATCTGTACTTTGACGCCAACCACCAAGTGATGGCAGGAGCCCTCACTGCCACCAAGGTGCCTACATTGTCCCTGAACAGGTAGCACAGACACCTACGACAAGCGCTGGTTCCCTCCCAAGTGTCTTTTGTGAATTCTGCAGCTGGAGCAGCAAGTGTGGCTACTGCTTTTTTAAAATCAGAAATCAAACAAATTTAAAGGCAATAAACAAATCAATTAAACCCTTGTTTTTCTTTTTTTTTTTTCCCACTTTTAAATGGTCAGAGTCCTCAGCTGGTGATATCACAGCTGGGAGTCTGGCTTCTAAGGGACACGTGATGGAATCTGAGAGAGCTTTGGCAGGCAGCTACAGAGGAGACTAACACTAATTCCCCAGTGCAGGGGCCAGATTTCACCCCCCCAGGGGCGGTTTGAGCGCTCGTGTCTCTGGAGACCACACTCCGGGACCACCAAGCTCAGAGCACTCCAGCCAGAGCCATTTGTGAAGGTAATATGAGCAGCGAGTGTGACAACCTGCGAGCCTCAGAGTGGCACTGATTGAGAGAAAACAGTGTCCCCAACTCAGCAAGAACTGCAGGGAGCCCCCGACCTACCCAGGCAGAATTAATGGGGGGTTTTGCATCGCTATGGAACACAGAGCCCCCGTTTTGAGAGGAGCTGCCTTGTCTTGCACTTGTCAGCACGGGTTTGTGCCAGCATCAGGACAAACCAGAGGAAAGAGGGACAAGAGGAAAAACAAAGGCTGGACTTAAGCAAGGAGAGATGCTGACGAGCAGGCAGAAAACAGGACAGTTTGAGGTCACATGCTAATTTATATTCAGAAACAGCTTCCAGTTTCAGCCTCAGGATCAACTGTTATTTTTCCCACCTATTATCTTCCTGAATGTCCTTGTGCCAAGAGGAAGCGGCCGTGACTCGTGTCTGTCCTTGGAGAAGCTGCTCTGAGGAGTGAGGGGCATGTACAGCCCTGTGGAGGCTGCACCCGGGGGCTGTCTGACACCCCAGCACCTCCACTGACCCCCCCACGCTCCCAAAGATGGGTCATTGCCTCTGACTGCACCCCAAAACCAGCACAGCAACAGAGCAAAACCACTGCATTCATTAGTCAAATCGAGGACACCCAGCAAAATATACCCCTGGAAAAAACCCTGCCTTTATGTTTGAAGTAAATATCCTAATAAACTAGATGCACTCTACAGGATTTTCAAGAGTTTCAAGCAGGCGAAATGCTGAAGTGCTTGAGAGCATTTTTATCCTGCTGCCATTAGGCAGGAGCAGCTCAATCAGCCAAACCTCTTGGGGAAAGAGAGCGGAGGAGTCTGGAGCGGAAAGGTCAGGGTTTAAGGAACCCGAGAGCAGCTGTAACTCCCTCAAAACCGGGACAGAAACCACCACCATCACGTCCCCCCTCACCGCTCACCGTCCACCTCCAGACCCGGAGGGGTGATTAGCAGGAGACCATCTCAGCCTCCCGAGGGCCCGGCTGGGACAGGGCGAGCAGCGCGCGGTGCTGCTGCCCAGAGCGGCTGCTGAGACCCCACCACTCGGGGGGATAATTATACTTTTTAAACCTTTTTTTTTTTTTTTTTGGCATTTTTTCCCCACTTATTCCTAGTCCCGTAGCCTTCCCAGTTTCTTCCTGAGGTCTAAAACCAGCTAAGGTATAAATACATGTTTTGAAATAAACTGAACTGGGGAGAAAATAATTGCTATTTCTGAACCTGCTGGCGTCAATTAAGGAGGCTCATGCAAGATGTATGAAGATATGTAAACATTTTAGGAAAGTGACTGTATTGACCAGAATGGGAAAAATATAACCTAAAAATCCCCTAAAAAATTCAGGAGCATAGAAAGGCCTATAAGCTGAAATGCAGCCCAAAAATAGAGGTAGGGTCTACAACACAAGCGGTATGTGCTGACCAGGATGACGAGCTGTGCGAAGGAACCAGAATTTGTAAGCACAGCAGAAAGGTGACAGGGGTGAAAAATGGAAAAGTAAAATGCAACAGAAAATGAGCTTCAAGTGGAGAAGAACATCTCAGCTGGAGAGAGGCTTTCCAGCCCTGCCCAGGGGAGAGGTGTTAGAGGAAAAGAGTCGGTTTCCAGAAGCTTAAAATGACCAGATCAAACTCAGAGAGTTTGAACACCCGTACATGCTTCCCATCTGAAGATAGCAGACACTTCATTTGGGCCAGAAAACAAGCTGATGGAGGGAAAAAACAAAATGAAGTAGGACTGAAAATGATACACTAGATAATGCTTCAAATAAACCCCGGCCAAGAGAGGGTGCATCATTGCTGGGGACCAGCCAGAACGGGTGACTGTGGCTGCGGGGACACCGCCAGGCAGGTCACCCCTGGTAGAGCTCTGTATCCTGCAGCCACATCCAGTTACTGCTACAGCAGCACATGCTGGAGCACAAACCAGGGGCCACTGTTATAAATCGATTTCTAAGAGAATTGCATATATTCCTGCCAGTCTGGGGCGGGGAGGGGGTGTCAAATGAGAAATTAATGGGATGTAGTAATACTATGATCCTACTGAAATATACCCATGTTTTTGCTAACAATAGTCTGTCCTGAATCACGCAGATTCATCTACATTTCAAAGACACCGTGGCTGCAGATCTCATACCTCAGTTTTTCCATCTTTTAAATGGGTGCAGGACAGCAAAGCCTACGTGGTTTAACACCATGGTATCCTAGCGCTTTAGCATCTGGGTGCCAGTCCCAAGACAATCGCCGAGACCATGAGAGGAATAGCTGTCCCAATGGTGACAAATACTGAGCTGGGGGGTGAGCCAGGTGGGAACTGGCCAGATAGAACCAAGGCCTTTCTTCAGCAGGATGCTCATATGGCACCTTCACCTTCCCTGTGTTACAGAGCGGCTGAAAACCCAGAAATCAATAAAAAACTATGACGCATAAGGGTAGAGCAAGAGCATCATTCCAGCCTGCAGTATATGGAGTGTTTGCCAACATATGGGGGCTGGTCCTTGGCTCATGTAAGCTGCCACAGCTACATGAAAACCTAAGGAGCTACCACATACCGTACCAGCTAAACGCCCCTCTCTGTGGGCAAACACTTCACAAATCCCCACAGCTATTGAGGACTGAAACAAAAGTCTTCTTCCACCCCCAGTAAGCAGCTTGGTGGAAGCAAAGTTCTTGGAGCCCACGAAATCAGCCTCTCTCAAGCAATTCTGCCTCCCCCAGACACATTGCAAGAGATTGAGCATGTCAGAAGGCAGAGGCAAAATAAACTGTCAGAGCTGTGCTGGTGACAGGAACAGAGCTCGTTCTGCACTTCATCGTATTTTCCTTCCACAGTTCTTCATCCTTTTATTATTTTTTTTAATGAACTCTGCAAATTCCTAATTATCTCTTCTAACACAAGTCTCCCTGCCTCTAGCAGCGTTGGGGCTGAGAAGAGGCAGAACTCCACCTGCAGCCTGGCCACCCTGACCTGGTAACTCAGCGGGAGGAAGGAGCCTGCCCTTCAGCTACACACACCACCTCTTGCCCCACGACAGAGACCTTGCAGTTTCCACACAACTTGAAAGTTACATAGACTTGAGTTACAGACACTGCAATGGTACTCAACCCTTCAGGTGACCTCCCTTTATATCAAGATGCCTGAAGAAGCTCTCAGATGCTATCCCATCTCAGCGTGCTGCTCGAGAGGACACTCGTACACGGTGCAGTAAAGGAGTCCTTGCATTGCTCTGGAGAGACTTTGGTAGGACCCTCAATTTACAATCTCCTCAACCAGCCGAATACAAGCTGACACCTCTTTGGGCAGGCAGAGGTGCACCCAGGGCTGAGTCCTTGTTGTACTTCTTGTACCCAGCTTTAGCCAAGAAGGGAGACTTGTTGCAATAAGAAACTTCTCAGAACAGGGCAAGACGAGTGGGGCCAACCAGCACCAGCAGCACCTCACCAACAATGTCCTTCCCCAACAGGTCCAACCCAGGACCACCGCCCTCAGCAGCACATTGGCACTGCTTTGTTCCTGGTGGACCTTCAGAGAGGACACGCTGAGGGCTGGATCCTCCAGCTCTGAGACAATTATTTGCTCAGGCCCAGAAGGTCACACCTGCACCAGCCCCGAGGGACAGCACTTGTAGACCTTCTATTACAGGGAGTCAGCTGAAAAACCAAGGAATTCTACAATTCCTCACCTGCACATCAGTCCCATGGATGTAACTGAGGACATTGGCTGATGATTCGAAAGGAGAGAACCCTGCACCTCAGCACAGAGCGAGTCAGCAGGGCCAGCAGCTAGAAAGGACAAACGAACTGATTTTCACCAGTGCAGAAACTGAAGGCAGGGACGTGGGATCCTGTTTATTTTCATCTTATTCCAATTATTTATTGATTTATGATGATGCCCATTTATAGCAGAATGAGACAGAGAACATTTCCGTACCACATGTACTCCAGAGGCCCTCACAGCTATCTGCAGCCCCTGGGCTGTCCACCCCCTCCCCGACGAGGGTCTGGGCACAGGGCAGGACCGAGCGAGCAGCCCGGGCTCATTAAGGGCAGCCCTTGTGAAGGCAGGGCAGAGCAGAGCCATGAACCTGCAGCACAAACACCCCATCCCTTCAGCAGGCCCTGGTCTGGGCTCCCAGCGGGGAGGGGAGAGACCACTCGGCCCCTTTGGGCAGCCAGTGCATTAGAGACCACTCGCTGCTTTGCGGGGCTATTTACCTCCATCACTGTCTGGCACATAAATAACAGGAAAAAAGCTCTGCAAACATCGAAGGCCAGCCCTTCCCTTCCCAGCTTTCCAGTTCCTGGAGGCTTAATGCCTAACAAAGGTACCAAAACTCACACCCAAAATCTCTGCACCTGGTTCTGGCCATGAGAAGGGTCAGAAAGAGAGGATGAGTCCAAACATAAAATAATATCCTTACTGCTACGAGCAGATTTGTCCCCAGAACCAGGATCTAGAGCCACCAGGAAGTGCTGCCTGCCCAGGGCTCTGCCAAGGCGGGGAGGTGAGCCACAGGAGTGGTTTGTAATGGTGTGTTCCACACGGTTTGTTTGAGGCTTTTACATGGGCAGCTTTTTCCTCCACCCCCCAGAACCCTTGTGAAGCATGTAGGTTTGCCTTCTAGAGATTTCACCTCCCGGACTGAAGGCAGCTTTGTGCCGAGGGTGACGCCGCTCTGGACCAGGACCGGCCCATCAGTGGCCAATGTCAATGCACAGCATCCTCCAGACCCCCCACATCCTCAGTCCCAGCAGGTCAGAAGCAGGACCAAGGGCAGGTGAGAAGAGGGATGACAACGGGCTCTACAGAAAGAGGTTATTAGGGGTAAGAGGCTGCAGGAGAAGAGCTGGAGGGCAGCGTCTCCCTCGTCTTACCCAGATGAACACACAACCCGCTGTAATGAACTGCAGCAGGAGGCAAATTGGACAAGAGAGCCCACAGATTACAAATGTAAAACCACAGTGCTGCTCTTAGCAGGTGCAGAGAGTGACCCTGTCGGAGATAAATGATGCTGATGTGGAGAAGCCAAACAGAATGAATGAAGGGAATAAGGAGGTAAATCTGAGCTTAGTCAAGGACCGACCATTTAGGAGAAGCACACAGCACCCCTGAAGTCCCACCTGCTGTCAGTGGTGAGAGCACTTTGATAGTTCTTCAGGATTCAAATGATACCCAGCCCTTCTGTGGGATTTTCCAAAATAACAGCAATACCTGTGAGGGATCTTTCCAGGCGCCACCTGTGACAGGGCCCTGCCGCTGCTCGACCCGTGATGGAGCTGGGAGCACAATCATTAGACCACCACAGGAAGCAGAAGACTTTCTGAGGGCTAATGGCCATTGCAAAACCTTCCCGGTGGGTGCACAAGGGGTAATTTATCATAATTTGCTTCTGTAATGTTGATGCATTGAGCAATATTCCTATTGTGCAGGGGTCCCTCAGACCTTCCCGGGGAGCGTGGAGGCAGAGGAGCCCAAGATGCAGGAGATGAGCTGTGCAGCTGCACGAGCACCCTTCAAGCACACTGCTTGCACACTCGTGTGTATCCACAGCAGTCTCATCCCAGGGGTCTGGGAAAAGCACCCCCAAGTCAGTGGGCCAACACCGGAGTCCTGGGTGTCCGGTGGAGAAGGGGTGTCTGCCCTGAGAGCAGAGCAGCCAGTACTGCTGGAAGAGGTGGTGCCACGGTATCTGCCCAGTTTAAACAAAACCTTTGCCCCTGCCACCTCCCAAACTTCACAGGCAGCCTGAAAACACGCACGAGTTCAGAACAACACAGCGCAGGGCAGGTTCTCTCAAAAACACCGTTATTCTTACTCAGGCATTTCTCAGACATGTTTTGTTTTGTTCTCAGCATAATGTCTGTTCTCTGGGATTTTTATTGTTATTTGCTTGACTGAAAAACAAAAATATCCATTTCTACAGAGAAAAGCCCCAGGTTTTGCATACGTGATCTGGGACTAACTCTTGCTAACTTTGTGAAGGAAATAAGGTGCCTAATTTTCAGACGCTTTGGAAAACCAGCTACAATTCCTTTGCATCCCTGATAAGAGACACTTTGAAAGTCAGAGACAGTGTTTGTTTTTCAAACAAAGCCAATGCAGATTTAATGATAGACTATCTCCTCTCCTTACACTCTTGATCTTCAGATAAAAAATGCTAACAGGTATTGCAACTGTCAATTTGGTTCCCAAAATCCATCCTTATCTTTTTCTTTATAGGAGTAAAGCATTTATCACTTTTTCCTCTTTGTAAGGGTGTCAGCGTTGGTGCACTAACACCTCGCAGGTACTTTGTCATGTTCTCAGCCAGAGAGATTATCAGGGAGCATTTTGGAGGCAGCAAACAAACACACAAGGAAGCATATGGTGCTCTGTTTGGAGAGGCAATGTCAGTCCCATCACTGTGCCATCTCAGAAAATGCATCTCAGATGCAAATTGGTTTCATGAAACCGGGGGGAAAAATAACAGTCATATTTCTAAGGAAATAAGGTGAAAAAATATTAACAGTGAGCAAACTAGACATCACTGGCAGGAGCAGCTGTCAGCTATTTTTTTCCTCCTGTCTTTTTCCCCCACCCCACATTCTGACGATAAAGGGGGCACACTGGGGCATCATTTCAGAATCTGGAAATCCCATAAACTGAAAATTAAGTAGACTGCACTGCACCTTCAGCCCTAGTGTGCCCTGGCCACCACCAGCACTCAGCACCCCATTGCCCTTCAGAGCACCCCGAGAGCAGCCTGTGGCCCCCACCCAGGCAGGGCAGGGTGCCCCTAGCCGCTCCACCCCAGCACAGACAAAACCCTGCCTCAGCCCAAAACCACAGCACAACAACTGCCTTTCCAGAAGGCCCCAGGAGCATTTTAAATCTAAATAAATGCACAAAGGGCTGTTGACTGAGCTGGTGGCAGTTACCCCTGTGAGTGTGTTGGAGAGGCACTTCTCCAGCCCTTCAGCCACTGCTGCATATGCCAAAAGAGTTCCTGACTTCCATGCTGGGATGCGTCTTGGTGTCGACGCTTTATCATTTCCTGGCAGCCACAGCAGCTCTCTGCTTTTCTGGCCATTGCTGCTTTTCCTGAGAGCTCCCAGCAGTCACTTTGCCTCGCTGCTGTTTGTCTCCAGCACAATCTTCTGCAATGATGGAGTTTATGAGCTGGAATTAACGGCGAGTGTGGCTTTTGGCTCAGCCAGCTTCACACACCCGTGAAGCCTGTCACCAGCTTTCTGCGGAGCAGGAGCTGCATGCACTGCCCTCAGCCCTGCCCCAGCCCGGGCACAGCACAAGGAGCAGCATCCTCCTTTGCCATGCTCTTGCTTCCCCTGTGCAAGGGCTCAGTTGATTTCTGCATGGCCACACGGCTGAAACTCTTTTAGTGCCTATCCATCTTTGATTCCTCTTTTAAAATCCTGTTAAAAAGCAGCAGCAAGATCTTTTATTGGCTGGATTCATCTGGACTGCAATTTGATTTCCCCCCCCACCCAGGGGTGTGCTAATAGGCTCGCAGATGGACAGAAAACAACAAGGCACTGGGGTCATATCCCAATGCAGAAGCAAGAAGAGTCAGTTTTAGGGTGGTTCTTAACTGTGAATGAGCAAAGTAACCTGAATCCCCATGAGAACTGAGCACAGGCTTCATAACCTGGGACACTTGTTCCTCCTCCTGTCCCCTATCATAATGGGCTCCTAAAGGGTTAATAAAGCTGGGATGGTAGAACAGGGAATCACATATTCCTCCCCACCCTCCATCTGCATATGGTCATCTCTGCTAAACCAGAACAGTCCACAAGATAAGCAGGACAACCCCCTGCAGGACAAGTCTTCTCCACCATATTTTCTTTTTCCTGGCCTTGCTTTCACATGATCTCAGAACACAAGCAGTAATACTTTAATACTTGAGTTAGCTGCTTCTCCAGGCAGCTGAAGGAAGCCATGGGCCAGTTGCTCACTTATTGCAGGGCCAGGAGGTGGGCAGGTATCACAGGAAGGATTGCACCATAACTGCCCAAAGAAAACGGGGTAAGCAAGAACCTCTGCTGCAGCGACAATTACCTGGTGCACTGGCCATTAAAGCCTAAGTAAAGATCACACAGTAGAGAAGTGCTTCTCTGCAAAATCCAAGTTCCCAATAGTGGGAATCATGGAACAGTCCAGGCCAGAAGGGACCTCTAGGGTCATCCAGTCCCACCTCCCCACAGTCAGCAGGGACACCCCCAACTAGACCAGGTTGCCCAGGGCCTCCTCCAGCCTCCCCTTGAATATCTCCAGGGAAGGGGCCTCAACCACCTCCCTGGGCAACCTGTCCCAGTGCTCCCCCACCCTCAGAGTAAAGACCCTATTCCTGCGCCGACCTTCCATGCAGTATTTTGGGATAGCTACTGACCAGCTGGAAGGACAATCCTTGTTCAGTTTGTATTAATTGCTGTAAAATGCATTCCCTGCTACCCATCGTCGCTTCAACACATCCCGAAGCCGCTGCGCGCTGTGTGTGCGCTGTACAAACGGAGCTTGATCTTAATTAGGCTGTGCTCATCCCTTATTTCCCCACAAAGGAGTGGGATGGGCAGGGCCGGTGCCCCGCTCAGGAGCACGGTGTGCCCGCCGGTTGGTGCAACTCCAGTCATCTCCAGGTTGCTCAGAGCAAACAGCAGTGCTCGCTGCCCAAGGAAGCCCTGCTTCCTGGGGTGATGCTGCTAACTCAGGAGCAAAACAGAGAGAAGAAGACATCAAACATGTGAAAGCAAAGGCCATGTCAGTATTCCGCAGCATAAAACATCCCCAGACAGTACAGTGGGTATTCCCCACGTGGGGAAATGGATGATCTGAACAGACTCCAGCATTGCTGAGTCCGTGCTCCATTAGTCCCATATGGTAAATGACTAACTCTGCTCTGGTGCTGGGTCTAACCTAACCAGGGCTTCTGATCACTTTATAAACGCTTTGCTCTTTAATAGGTTTTCTTATGATGCCTAAACTGCCCCATGTTCCACATGATAGCTGCTCTGTCACTCACCTGTGCCTTTTAAGGATAATTAACGTCCCTGGACAAAGGCAAAACAGAACAGAGGCATAATGCTGGTTTGGTTTGTGAAAGATGTAACAGAGGAAAACAATCTCCCAATCTCCCCTCATTCTGCATCGTTATGCTACCAGAAAGCCAGCCTTTTTCCTCCTTGTATTGTTTACTGGTTTTCTACCAATGGCCCCTCAGACTGTATTTCAGCATGAATATTAATCAAGTATCATTTATATTGTGAACAAAATGAGAAAAATATCTCAAGGCTGTTACGGATCCCAGTCCTCCTGGCAGAACCGCCTGGCTCTCCTTAGAATAATCGCAGGCCCATTATTCATGCATTAACTGGTGCTTTACAAGACAAATACAAGAGCAGAGCCCCTGCATAAAGGAATTTCCACTGGACCCTTGGTGCCGTGGTTGTTTTCAGCTGGGTGACACAGCAGGCTGGTTTAACCAGGGATAACACAGCTGTATGTCCTTCCACTGCTCCCTATCTATTCCCAGCTTTGCTTTGCTGCACTGAGTTCTCTCCACACATGGAGCCACAGCACACCCACTGCCACCGCCCGCGAGTTAAAGGTGTCCCTGAACCAGGAGGAATTCAAGCCACACGGTCCTCTGCTCTGTTGTTTCTCAACACCATCAGCAGCTCACAGGAACCAGAGAATGGCCCAGGGTGGCAAGGAGCTCTGGAGATCATCTGGTCCAACCCCACTGCTCTAATGGGGTCAGCTACAGCAGGTTGCTCTGGCTTGTGTCCACAGATTGGTTTGGGTTGGAAGGGACCTTAAAGAACATCCAGTTCTAACCCCCCTGCCCTGGGCAGGGACACCTCCTACTTGACCAGGTTGCTCCAAGCCCCCTCCAGCCTGGCCTGGAACCCCTCCAGGGATGGGGCAGCCACAGCTTACCCACAAGATAAGCAAGTGGAAGCTTCTGCAGCAGTTTGTGAACCAGGGCAAGCGTAATGCTCAGGGCACTGGCTGGTGGAAACGGCTGATGTGCTGGGAGACCTGAACCAAGGAACAAGTCCCAGGGAGCACTTGCAGGTGTCAGCAGATGCTGTTAGGGGCACTGCCCTAAGAAAATTAGCATTTCTGTTTAAAATTCCTCTGTAGCTTCAGCTACCTAGAGCTTTTTTCCTACTGCATGGGCCTGTAAAACATCGTGTTCTACCTGAAAGATTTTTCCTTGGCCATATGAAGGTTAACCAGTGATCACTGGAAGGACATTGGACTTAGCCACTGTGAACACCCTCACTGCTGTAATCACCTCTGGCCACCTCTAGTGAAAGCACAAAGACCAAAACAAGTAACCCCCCCCAATAAAGAATACAACAAAGTACTCTTGCCCACACTACAAGCAAGAACTAGGAGAGATGTCTTGCTTTGCATGAAGGATGCAGATCAAGCTCCAGTGGAAAACAAACAAACAAAAAACAAACAAATAGAAAACATTGAGAGTGGAGAAGCCTGTTAATGCCTTTGTAGCTACAGATGATTTCTGTTGTTTATTAAGCTTATCTTCCCAAACCATTAGAAAATCTCCAGCCCCTCCTGTCTCGATGGCCCCTGCCCCATACATTTACCAGGTGCTTTTCCTTTCACCCATGAACTGTTTACATCCCCCTTTGTTTCTCTTTCTCTTCTCTCCTAATCGCTGCCTTTCAATCCATTATCCACGGGCTGACTTGAGTACTCCAGGGCTTATAAAGAGAACAGCCCGGAGTTTGTTGCCTTTTACTGTGTTTAAAGATTGAGAAACTGGGAAGAGAGAAATGGCAATTCCTCCCTTTGTAACACTTACCCCAGAGAAAAGGGTTGAGAAAAGGTCAAGCAGGAAGCTGCTCAAGAAGTGAATACTCCAAAAACAACCTGATGTTCCCTAAAATGATGCCAGGCTGAGCACTGTGGTGAAGGAAAGACAACAGAACCAGCTTCTAAGAAAGGCAGAAGCCCAGAGGATTTCTGGGAAGAGCAGGGCTCCAGGGGAACAGCACCTCCAGGTACCGGCTGCCCCATCTACCTCCACGCATCGGTTATACATAGCTGCCATAAGGACAAAAAAACCCTGAACAGCTGAATTTATGGAGAACTATCAGCATGACAAAGAGGATGGCTTTCTCACCAACCAGTATGCGGTACGTGAGCTGGACACCCCGCTGGAGATCCCCCACCCCACCCCTCTGCTGGTGCAGGGAAGAAGCCAACCCACATGCTGCTACACATGCCATGGCTGCACCCAGCGCCCTCAAAGAGCACAACAGGAGACCTTTTAACTCTCAGGCAACTGCACACGAGATACATCATGATGATGTACCTCTCCCTGGGACTACAGAACCCCTCCTTACCACCACCCCAGACACAGTACTGCTACCGAGGTGCAGAGAGCCTGAGCCAAGGAGGTGAAACCAGAGGAGCACTGAGAGATCTGCCTGGGCTGTTCTCAGCCAGCAGTGCTGTCACCCACTGGTGGGGCACCACCACCCAGGCTCTGGTGCACCCACACTGCTCCACGGCACACACAGAGGGCTTGCTGCCCCCCATAGCTGAACAAGTGGGGTCACTCACACCCTGGAGGCAGCATAGAAACCCTGGAAAGGGTAGCTCTCTTTGATAATTAACCACAGCCTCTATCAGATCTCCCAGTTGTCTCTGGAACCTCCACAGTTCCAGTTACCTCTCACAACATGCAAATACCCTCCAAACCAAGACTTATGGATTTATAACTGGACCAGTTATACCATGTGTCGTATTCACATCTCATAAGTGGTTCTTACAGATCCCCCTTGGCTGCCTGCATGTAGAGGCTGCTGAAGAGTCCATCATTACACCTCAGATCTCTCTCTTTAACTATTTGGATGCCAACATCACCTAGCAGACAGACAAATGCTCTTTTACAGCTGCAACCACACCAGCTGAGGAGAAAACCAACCTCAGTGCAATCCTACCTGCACATCTTCATCACCACCGCTTGCCCAGCCCAGCCCAGGGAGCAAAGGGGCACAGCCTGGCTGCTTCCAGCCAATTAAGGGGTGTCGCCTCCCTTACCGGGTGCATTTGGGATGAAGGAGACGTGAGACAGATCACAGGCAGATTGAGATGATGACCAGCAGCTGGGAACGGGCAGAAACCTGCACAGCTGCAGCCAGGGAGGACGCTGGACTCTGTTTGCTGCTTCTGTGGCACCTTTCAGAACAGATGGGTTAGAGACAGCCTTATTGTGTACAAATACCAGCATTCGTATACAAACACAGCTCCTGCTACAAGGGAAACCACTCCCCAAACACTTGTGTGAAAAACAACTTAAACCCCAGGCCCCGGGAGTGTTTGCAAACACCAGTAGCCCCGGACAGGAAGGTGAGGGCAGGGGAAAGTGCGAAGTGCTGTTTCTGGGTGCTGGGCTGGCCCTTCGCCCTGCGGAACCGCGGAGGGTGCCACATGTGGGTCAAACGGGTGGGGAAGCGGCTGGAGAACTGAAAGCGTCAGAGGGGGCTCTGCCCGGCCCCGGGGGAGGCTGGGTCCCCCCAGACAACAAATCTGTTGGCCAAACTGCCAACCTTCATGAGCTGCTCTTAGCACTTGAAACACGGGTACGTTGCAGGCTGCAAAAGCCAGATCCTTAGGGAGCCAGTATTTCATTATATATTTATTATTTATTATTTCCATCATTGTTGGTCATCTGAAAAGAAAAGAAACAAACACAAAGGCAAATTCAGCAAATTCTCTTCCAGTTCCCTTAAGTGAGCCCCCAGGGTTTGGCTCTAGGTCCCTCTCTTGCCAGGACACTAAGGTTTTGTGCCCAACTCAGCAAGTGCTCACAATAAATGAGTGAACCTCAGCAGGAAAGAAATCCCTGCACATCTTGTACAGGAAGGTACAGCTGCAAAAGACCACTATTTCATTTTGCCAGTTATAGAATTGCTTATATAATTTTGCAGTAAAGCTTTGAAAACAAGCAGGCAGCATGGCTCATCATTAAGATTTCTCATTAATCATGTTTGGGGGGACCCAGCCTCCAGATGCTGCTGTGTAGGTACCAGAGTATAGTGCTGAATCACTTTCCAGCTTCACAGAATAAAACCAAAGCAATCTCTTTTCCCCAAACTCTGGAGAAACACTGCAGGCAACAGCAGAAGTTGAAGAACCAAGTGCTGCCTGCCATGGGCCTTACGGTGAAGCAGCCTTTCTCTGACGCTGGGAAATGATGGAGAAAAGCTGATGGCCGTGGCATGGGGCTGATGCGATGCTCCAGCGTGTGACCCCCCTCCCGCCCGCTCCCCTCCACTGGTCACAGACAGAGGAACACGTGTATTCAACAAACTGACCCAAACTGAATTCCTTGGTTCCCTCCCTCTTTGAGAACCTGCCCCACTGAAGACGCATCAAACCATTTTTAGCAGAGCTGTGGGGGCTGGCTGCTGGCCAGAGGACAGCTCTTTTCATGGAATCATAGAATCACAGAATCATAGAATCATAAAGAATCATAGAATCATAGAATCGTAGAGTCATTCAGTTGGAAGAAACCCTTGGGATCATCGAGTCCAACCATCAGCCCCACTCTACAGAGTTCTCCCAGTTCTCTCTCTCTTTTCTTTTAGTTTCTATAATTGGCAGGAAACAGAGTGGCTTTGAGCTGGTCTGTCATATCCTCCCATCTCAGCTTTCAATGAGGCACCACTGGCTGCTGGAGAAGTGTCTTCTCTTTCTCCCAAGAGACCTCAGGTCATTAGAGAGACACCACAACATTCAGGTGATCATCAGGAGGCCATCGAGGGCTGGGAAGTTCATCCAAAAAAAAAAAAAAACAACACCAAAAACCAAAACCAACAATGGGGAGAATTTTATGGGGGAGAATAAAACTGACTTCTGGAGAATCACTTCCTGGAGCGGGAGTGGACAGTTTGGAAGTGGGAGCTGGTGCCACCACCAGAGAAGCACGACCCATGGCCAGGCACTGTGACCACCCAGCAGAGCCTCTGGCACCGCTGACAGGAGAGGGGCCATGAAGGGACCCCCCTGAGAAACCTCTAAGAGCAGAGCAGGTAGGCATTTCCATTCTGGATAGAAACGGCACAAAGTAGTGTAACACGAAATCCTGTTCCCTGCTCTCTGTAACTGCAGGAACTCTCCTGGGTGGAATCTTTTCCTCCTGCTTCCACTAACAGAGCTTGGCCCCTTCGTCACAGAAACAGTCGTGTCTTGAGCTCCCATTGTACCTGTCATCAGGAAAGGGGTTGAACCGTGGTTGCAGGCACCCGGCCAGCATAGGCCCACTGAGCAGATACACATCTTTCAAAATAACAGTTTTGATTTGGCAGGATTAAAGCACCTCTTCAGAAGCCCACAGCAATCGTCCTGACTCACCCCTTGTCTTGGGCTTTACACCAACACTTGGTGCCTCAAAGCCCTGCCTGAGAAAAGCAGGGCTTTTCACAGGCGAGGAGAAGTGCTGCACAGCAGTTTCCTCCGCCGGCACAGAGAAGAGGCGGATTTTATACACAGCCTTGGAAAAAAAACGAGAGAAAAAGGAGGAGGTTGGAGTCAGCTAAAATGTTAACGTGACAGTTCTCCTTCTGTTCCCTGCCTGGAGAACGCCGGAGCCGGGGATTGCCAGAGGATAATGTCACACTGGAGATTGTTTTGTTACTCTGACCATATTGCGTGAACGGGAGCGAGGAAGCGGGGGCTTGGGCAGGGCTGGGGGGATGCTCAGCACTGGGGCAGGACCATGGTTTCTCCGAGAGAGCTGGGACACAGCCGGCCCCTGCCACCGCCAGCAGCATCGTCCTTAGGAGAAACGGGATTTCTGGTCGAGTGACCCTTTGGTGCCACCCCCTGGGGCTGCCCAAATCACCTGTAAAAGCCACAAACTTGAGCTCTGGTAGAACACCCAAAACCAGATGAAGCTGAGGTTTGCCCTCAAATCTGGGGGACAGATTTGTACCTGTGTGGCTCCTCCATCGGCTACTAAAGCTGGACGTTGTACAGAGGTTTTCTCACCCCGAGGCTGGTGATTTTCTCTGATGCCCTGATCAAACGCTTCCCGGTTGGAAAGCTGGGTGAGCATCACCATGGAACTAGCAGGGCATCCCAGATAATTATGCTTTAGCAGAGTCTAATCAAAGCAGCTGCGGCTCCGCTGGCACCGGAGGCATCCTGCAGCTGCATTGATTTCCACTGCGAAGGCCCGCTCCGTGTGCTGTAGCGTGGAGAGAAACAAAGAGGGAGGATTGTGAATTCTGGCTGGAAGATGGTTGGGATAAGCTTGATAAATCAATGTACAAATAGGCTGTTTTATTTTTCAGAAATAAGTAAAGAATAGCTTTCACTCGCCCACCACCTAGGCTTTTTTCCCTGCAGAAGAAACACACATTTCTGTTTGAAGTGCTTCTCCAGTTGGGAACGGGAGATACACTCTGTGGGAACAGCGGGGTTCAGCTGCTTTATCCTCTGAAGTTGAAGTGTTTCAGCAATTTATTAATATTCTTCCCCTTTTAGCTGGGAGGGTAACCAGGCCCCTGATGTGAATTAGTGCATTTCTGCGCTCCACATGTTCTACAAAGCTGTAATTCAGAGTAAGATTGTTTAGACCCTACAGCAAACCTCTTTTTCGGTCAAAGGATACAGCCGACCCGTGCTCGGCGTGTGAAAGTGCCTTTACCACACGTGTAACAGCCACGCCGAGACCAGGGCGAGGGAAGAAGCCTCGACCCGAGTTCCCCATCCCGAGCCCAATCCATTTTACCATGGCGGCGTGTGTCCTCCCCCCGGCTGCACGGGGACGTGCTGTGCCTGCACGGTGGGCTGATACATCCCTAGCTGCAGCTCGCATTCAGAGCCACATGTGGCGTAGAGCCGGGCTGGGAACAAGCCAAGCTCCAACACGCTCCACTCATCCTCCTGCTGCTTCCAAACAAAGGTGCGATGGAAGAAAAGGTTCCCCCAGGAAATTGTCCCGAATTCTCCTGGGCAAATTTTCACCACATTAAAATGCTGTGGTCGGTAAGCAGAAATATTGTTCAAAGGATTGCGAGCAGGACATCCCCGGCTCCAGAAAGCAGAAGAGTTCCCCAAACAGGCAGCAGGAGGCTCTTCAGCAGCACCCAACTCTTCTGGCTCTGAGGTGCCAGAGACCTGCAGTGACCACTGGAAAAGAGCAGTGATAACAGGTATCCCTGCTGCTTGTGTTCTCCTGGTTTATGTATTGACCATGTTTCGCTGCCACTTCCAGCCCCACGCGAGCAAACGCAGTCACATGGTGGCCATTCTCCTCTTCCCACCAGCAGCCGTCACGGGACCCCGAGAGCCAGGACCTGCTGAGCAACACTGGTCTGAAACTGGCTCCCCATTTGAGCCCTGGTACTTGCAAATTCCCCGTGAGCTGGAAAAACCCTTTTCTCCCCCCATCTGTAACAAAGGGGCAACCAGCTCCCCTTGCTTAGGAAACAGGCCAAAATGCTTGAACTTGGGCAATTTGAGTGTATTTTCAATTTCCATTGCACTTAATCACTGCTGTCTTCCACAGGAATGCTTTTCATCACCTGCCTTTCCTACTGCCTGTAGCTGAACGTAGCTTACATTGTCACAGATATTAAAAAAGGCAGGGAAAATACAGATGTGTGACACTGGAGCCACCTCTGGGTGCAGTGGTTTCCCTGCGGCAGTCGCGGGCAGACAGGGCTGCACCGACACAAGTCTCTGCTCTGAGGAACCTCTGATAGCACCAGCAAAGAAACGGCAATAGAATTTATTCCTCCCTCAAAAGGCTGATTTATTATCGTGGAAACACTTATGAGAACAAAGCTCTTCCAACCTTATTTCCGACCGGAAATCTTTTCTCAGCACTAGATGAAAGTATTGATCAAACCCAGGGAGACTCCCAGGGAAAGCGAGCAGTGCAGCCTGTGCCTGCAGGAGGGACGGGAGCACAGGCCTCCCCCCACGCACCTGAGCGTCCTCCCGGGTGGGCAACGAACCCTTTAGGAGGCTGCCTCCCCTCCTCCTCTTCCCAAATACTGGGAAAGTCTTTGGTTTTGCACTGCAGAGAACGGGGCAAAAACCAAAGCTCAAAGTCTTCTGCTGGCGGCTGAGCAGTTCCCCACTTATCCAAACTATCACCTGAACAAAGTTCTCAAGGAAAACATTTCCATGTCCATCCCTTTTCTCCAGCAAGGGGGCAGGTCCCGAGCACTGGGGTCACTCACCCAGCTATGCTGGTCACCAACACCCCCACAGCCCACTGACCATCTCCAGCAGCTGCCGAGCAAACAGGCTGAGAAACACCGTGTTTAGAGCAGGACAGACCATAACCCCTGTTTCATTAAAAGACATGATTGATATTTAGGCCTTTGATTGATATTAGGTATTTGGCATATTCATTAAGCGACTTGAAAGGTCACCCTTTTAAACATTTGAGAACAAAATGCAGGAAGAAAGTCTCCCTACACTCTACTCTGCATACCAATAAGAAGAAATTTAAACAATAGTAGTCTTTCATTTAAAGAGAACAAACAGAAGGATTTGTGCTTCTTTTATCTGTAATCCTTACTTCTCTCCCCAGAGATCTGGTCCAATTAGTTATTTCATATTAATCACGGTTTGTGCTGCTCATTTCTTCCTATAGCAGCTTTCCCCAGCCCCGTCTCTGTGTCAAAGGAAATAAAATCCCAGCATTTCCAGCTCCCGCCGCCGGCAGGGCCAGCAGCCCGACTGCTGGGGAACATCAAGAGCTCCCTTCCACTGTCCCAACCAGCCTGCACACAGAGAGGTCTCCTCCTGCGACCGCCAGGGTCAGTCTGCCCAGAGGTCTCTGTTGGGCCAAAAGAGCCAGCGTCTCAGCAAACCTCCAGCCATGCTCAGCTGGGGATTTTTGCCATGCTAGCACTTATGGGGATGGCTTTTCCTACTTTACCATCTGATGGCCCACCAGGTGCTAAAGAAATGTGAGATGTATATGATCACTTTATACCTAGAGTGGGAGAGGTTGTGATGGAGCTTGTACAATTTAGAATGGTAGATTAAGGGTGAATAGGAAATAAACTAATCATTCGTGCAGTACCAGAGTAAGGAACAGAAAATTAAATTATCGAGCAGCAGTTCTAAAACAAACAAAAGGAAGCACATGTAATTATATTTTGGAACTCAGTGCCACAGAATGCTTTGAAAAAAGCATAAAGCGTGAATGTGTTCAGAAACCACGGAGGCAAACTCCTGCAAGAAGTGTGCCAAGGGACAGGTATGAGATGGGGAAGTTGGGTATGAACCAGTGAGTTCTCATCCTCTCCCTCTGATGTTCCCAGGGACCATTCTCCAGGTCAGGACACCGCGAGCACAGACCCTCAGACCTTATGCAGCTCTTCTGCAGCTCATCACCCACTGCCCTTCCCAGCTCTGCCAGCTCTTTCTCCATCAGAAGGTGACAACACCTCCTCTGCACCTCAGTAAGGCGCATGGAGATGTGCAGATGAGGAGTGCTGCCCCATCAAAATCTCCTAATTACTATTCCTCTCCTGTCCTGGAAATGTCAAACAAACACCACTTCTCAATATAATAGTTTCTTCCACCCAGGGACGGGATCACCTCAGTTCTTCAAGGTGAGCATAATGTCGCATCCCCTCGCTGCCGAGATTGCAGCGCTGGCACTCACTCGGAGTAAGAAGATACGTAAAGAAATTGGGGTTGAGTCTTTCATCTCTCCTAGATCACATTTTGTCTTTAATACATGTGACTTCTCTCGTGATGAAGTGATAGGTTTAGCTCTTGAAAGGGCCGTACTGTCTTACACCTCCGTTTATGTCTCTCAGAAATCCTGGCTGATGAAGGTATCCTGTTCTCGCTGGGTACCAAAAGCCCCGTGCCACCTGAGCTCTTATTGATCGCAGCGTTTGGAGAATGCTGTATTCTGTCATCTTCCAGGTATGGTTAATATATGGGACGAGACAATGTTCCCTGTCAAAGCATGCTTGCTTATATCGACTCTGTCAGTAGTGCTTAGAACAGAACAACAGATCCAATTTCATTAAGGAGACTCAAAAAGGCACCGCTGTACTCCAAAAAAGCCACCATCTGCCCTGCTGTCAGCTTTTCTGCTAAACAAGTTAAATACATTGATCAAAAGGCAATTACTCACTTGAGGTGTGTTTGCGGTACACGTTGCGTTGGTATCATTATGGTGGACCTTCTCCAATGGTCCAGAAGTCTGACCTGCACAAAGGAGTGCCCCTTCAGGAGACCTACACTTGTCCTCAGCACATCACTGCTGGGGGACCTTCTCCTGCTCTAATGAAAACAGCCTGAAATGTCACCTGAGGCCCACGGCGGTCAAAGGTATTTTTAAACACCGAATTTCTGTTCCCTTGCCCCATCCATTCCCATAAACACTGAGGGGACTTGTCACCTAATATTTCTGCAGGTAAGGGTTTAGACTGAATTTACTGGAGATTCAAGTTTTTCCACCCCAAGGAGGGGGAAGCTGTTTCTCTGGTGATTTCAGGTAATACTCATTTTTACTGTTACATCTTGCTTGTACGAACAGCCAGCTGAGGAGTCTCACACACTACATCGAGTCTTTAAGAAAGGAAAAAATTATCAGGTAAAAGACTTACCATTCGCTTACACTGACCTCTGGGGTTTTTGTCTATTGAGTTGCTGCTACTATGACTGCATATAAATACATATATTTTTTAAAAAGGATCATGTCCTGCAAACACATCCAACTAACTCCCTGTGGAATCACACAAATCACAGCATTTTTTACCCCTGTGTCTTCACACAAAAAAACATTTCCTCCTGGCAGAGACCGGTTCTCATTCAGCCCTCAAGTGAAAAACTGTTCTGTAAGAAAGTCCTTTAGCTGAGTGGTTGTGCTTTATCTCATTTAGACTTCAACAAGGATTTTCTATTAAATAAAACAAAAAATACGGCAAAGAGCACCATCAATAACTTATGTTTGTTCAAAGGGGCAACGGGATGCAAATACCTGCCGCAATCTTTTCTCACCAACGTTAATCAACATCCACCCTCTCTCAGCAATTGAAATTCTTCTTTTCTCCAATAATTATTTAAAAGGATGTTTTGTTTCTTTCCCACAGGAAATTGTCATAAGGATTAGATTAAAGGCACCTGGATAAAATGTCTTTATGGGTGCTGTTCCATGGTTGGTTTACACACCAGGAGCTGCTTCAGACAAGGGGCAAAGCTGAAATACCGGGGGGAGAGCATGAACCAAGCGCAGCTGGAAGTTTCTACTTTGCTGGATTTTCACTACATACTAGTTCAAAGGTTTCCTTCAAGCTTAGCTTTGGTGCCACGAAGCAGCACCAAAAGGGCAAGACTGACAAAACAGGTTTGTTTCAAGATATAAAAGCAAACCAAACCAGGGGAAAAAAAAGAGCCTCTTTGATGTACTTCCTCCCCCCACCCCCTGCGGTTCTCTCTTCCTCATCACTTTTCCCCTCTCTGAACTGTTAAACAGCTTTTTTTTTGCGTGGCTAAACTTCTTGACTTTCTTCCACCTTGCTCCTCTTCATTTCTAAGCATCTTAGGGTACAGTTTGAGTACAAGGTGTTCTTCCGTGGACATGAAAGAGGCATTCAAAGTAAATACATTAAGTACAGTCGCTCTTCTCTGCTCTTTGATTACCCAGAGCTGGATGTTAATTTGGCTTTGCTGCCTGTCTAATGGCCACCGAAACATTTCACCGGCTGCTTGACAGTTTGAACACTCTAGGGCTGGGTAGATGATGAGATGATGGGACCTGCAGGGGCATTGCTGGTGGTTCCCCACCTCCCTCCCAGCATCGCACAGAGCCCCGGCGTTTGGACGGGCCGGAGACAGGCTCTCTGAACCCACACCTCTGTCACAGCACCCTGTTTGGTGACACACTGGTGGCACTTGGGCAAGGTAGGCCTTCAACTTTTATAAGCAAAAACATCTGTCTGGAGGTTTCAGGCAAACAAAGAAAAATATTGCCAGTGTGAAAGTGAATTTACACTTTTTTATCTGAAAAAGCATTCATAAATAACATTTGGAGCTATTGTCTTATGAAATAACAATGAGTAAGGATACACAATTTTAAGAAAAAGCCCCCTGCAGATGCAAAGATGCTTTGGAAATACAAATTAATTACAATTTTCAACATCCCCCTCAAGTCAGAATTATTATCCCACCTTTTAAAACAGGAATTTAAAGAACCAATCTGAACTCCCATCTGGGCACGGTCAAGAAAAGACTAGGGACTGATGGCACTTCTTCTTAGCATAGAATCATCTTTCCTTTGTAGCACAGTCCCACTTCACAGAGTTAAAAAGTAGAAGTATGAAAAATATACAGCACAGGGTAAATTTCTATGATGGCACCATATTCCTGAGGGTATGATTCCCCATAACTCTTGCCTTCACACCGTGTGCCTGATTAAACACACCAGGAACACGTACAGGGGAGCATGACCCTTTGGCACGTTAGCAACACATTTTATTGCCTTTGGAGATAATCAAACCATAACAGGGTCACCACTTCTCTCTCCCCTCCCAGCAATGAGCATGATTTAATGGTTTCGAGGCCAGGTCCCCTCACTGGGGCCATTGCTGCTCCTCCAGCCCTGACCCCAGCCAACAGAACCCCGCTTCCCGAGGGCTGCTCCCAGCAGTCTAACAACATCACACGGGTACGCACCAAAGGATGTCAAACCCAATGACTTCACCACGTTTGTGCCTCAAAGAACAGAGCAAACACATCACCACCTTTGCCAGCCTGTGGGACTCCAGCCGCTGTGAGCTCCGGAGCGGACCCGAGGGACGTACAGAGCAGGGAACACCCCTGGTTAGATGCGGATGACCGTCCCATGGACACCAGCACTCACCCCTGGAGCATTCCTGAAAGTTTCAAAGGGGTTGAAATCAGGTCACTAATGGCACATTTTATTTTTTAAAATGCACGTCCTCATTTTTCAATCATACGTAAAATGAAACGCCCAGTTCCCCAGTAATCAGCTCCCAGGGGATGTCGAGGGAAGGGTAATCAGTGCAACACAAGCCACGTTTCTGTGGGAAGAAAACCCAGTGCGTGAGATCGGTGTGGAAAACAATACATAATCAGCAGTTTAGAAGTGGGCATTCATCAGTGGAAACGCTGAGGTGATTCTAATAACAAGTAGGGGTTTTTTTCCCGATTTACGGTTACAAATACGTGTTTTAAACACCTTTAGTGGAGCCTGAGCATCCAGATAAATTCATAACAGAAGGCAAAAGACCTTTGCTGGGTATCCAACCAAAGTCAGTAAAAATAAAATACCACTTCTAGATTTATTTTCCAGCTTCACAATTCAGTCCACAGTGAGGAGGCAGCAGTAATGTGTTTAATTCCTCCTAATGGCCTTGTTGTCTTTCTCACTGGCCATCTGCAGAAAGATCTCTGCTTTATGGAACCTTATTCATTACCTGGGAAATGAGGTGAGAAACAGATATTATGTCTGGCCTTGAATTCCTCCACCAGGGGCTGAGCCCCCCCTTATCCTCATCCTCCTCCCCGCTCGCCTCTGCTCTTAGACCTGATTCACACTCATGCCCATCAACTGTCTGAACTCCGTGTTTGAAGGATGATTTTACTCAAGTTCTGGGTCCAAACTAAACAATGCTGACCGAGGAGCTGCTGGGAAGAGGCAGAAATGCGCTTTCTATTAAAATGCATTAAGTCGTCAAGTTTCTCACCAAGTATCTGCCAAAGAGCCATCAGTCCAATACCCAAAGCAGCAGGTGTCCCACCGTCCCTCAGATTTGCCCTCTCCCAATTCATTATTCTCACAATTATGGCCATTGAATACCTGCACTTAGGCACTGCAGCTGCAGCAGAATAAACTGACGGATGCAGTAAGGCATGTCTGAGCGCAGAGTCCCACAGCGCAGGAGTCTACCCTGGAACGTAGGGACCACATCTCCATCCCATCCACGTTGTGTTGCCTTGGCAACACAGGCACCTTCAAGAAACCCTTTCCCACTCCTGCGCAGTAAAGCTGGCTTAAATTTTCCAGGAGAAACATCATAAATGGCTTTTCTTCAGTAAAGTCAAAGATGTTCTATTTATTTGTGGTTGAAACCCCCAAACTATCAGGCAACTGAAAACTGTTTCCCCCTGTTTACATCATCCTTGAGTATAAAACACCAGAAAAAGGTGCAGTTCTTTGCCCCCACCCCGGGACAGGCGGTGCTCCCTGCAGCCTGCAGGGAGGCAGCCCCACAGCCCGGCTCAGCACCGAGGGACAGGTTTCTGCGAGTACCACGCGCGGAACCCTCCGCGGTGTCACATGTGCAGCGTGACAGGCGCTTCTCCTGGGAAACCTGCCCGTGTTTATTTCACTCCTCCAAGTGAAAAACGTAAATGCCTTTTTTTTGCCCCCGTACATCTTCTGCCTTTGCTTCTCTGGGTTTCGCAGAGTATCTTGCCACCGCGCTGTGGTGCCGCAGCAGCACCAGTCTGTGGGTACAACCCAGCCCTGCTCCTCACACGGTGCCAGCCTCAAACACCGCCCCAGAACCCGGGCAAACAACAGCCATCAGCGAGGGCTCCGGAGGGACCCAACTCCCACGTGGCAGAGTCAGACACCGTCTGTTTCAGGGAGCAGGTGCCTGGGTGCCACCAGCTCAGGGCGCAGGACAGTCCTCCTTCTCCCCCTCCACCACCTCCTCTTCCTCCTCCACCTCCTCCTCCTCCTTGGCAGCAATTCCAGTTGGAAAAGCAGAACCGGAACCCCAGAGCAGGCTGATGTGGGGAGAAGCTGGGCTTGTTGGAAGCTCTTTCACCACCCCCTGTTTGTTGTCACTGCTCCCTCCCTCCGTTCCTTTGCCTCTTCTGAGGAAGAAAAGAGCCCTTCCCTTAGAACTCCCAGTCATCCCACAAGCCTTATTGAGCTGGGAAAAAGCACCGCTGTAGCTCATCCACACTGCAGCCACCCCTGGGCTTATCCCTGACTCTTTCTTGGACCAGACCCTTTCTGGAAACCAGCTCAGCTCTGAGACGCTGGGGCTCCTGGTGACACCAGCACCAGCCGAGCAGTGGCCGTTCACCATGTGGGCTGGTGGCCAGAGCTGGGCAGATGCCCCAGCCCCATTTTGGCAGTGGCTCTGCTGCTGCTGCAGCTCGGAAGTAAACCTTCCTCCAGCTCATGATCCCCAAACCCACCAGGGAGAGTCTGCAGCTGGGCACTCATGTGTCCTGCAATTAAGAAATAATGGGCTTTCTGAAGTGATTTGTTTCCATAGATTTAGTGTCAGCTCTGAAAAGACAGAGTTTAAATTATTGCTCTGAAGCATTGTCCTGACAGAGCACCTTGGAGACCTGTTAGGTAAACTTGCCTGCTTAAGCAGAAGGCTGGATGGCGACTTGTTCCTCCAGATCTTCTGGAAACAAGGAGAATGACACGTGTCCCCCCAAACCAACACAGTGGGGAGCTGGAAATGCCACATGCAGGGGTGATGATGATGCTCTACATGTACTCAAACTCCACCCTGAGCGATGGCTCCTTGTTTCCCCTTTCTGGAGAAGATCCCATTCTGCAGCTCGAGCAAGAGAGCAGAGAGGGACCCAGGGTGACCTGGCAGACACAGCTGGGAAAAAAAACAAACTCATTAACTGGAAAACAAAATGTCCCAAGTTGTCCTATTTAGGGGTCACAAGTGCTTTCAATCACAATCACTTTCCACCTGAGCAGGAGGAGCACACAGGACTCAAAGAGAGACCTGCTCCGTGACGAGGACAGCAGAGAGAAATCAATAAGCGTCTGGGCTCTGTTGAGTTGGGATGGAGCCCGTTGGCATCATCCTGTGGCCACCAGCAGAGACCACAGTGACCGAGAGTATCCCACCCTTACCTGAGCTGGCTCCAGCAGCCCTGCTCTGCTCCTGGACACAGCAGGGAAAAGGGAATGTCAAATCCATGCCAGACTGTCCCTGCTTGGTCCGCAGGGTCACACAGCTCCCCATAGTTGGGCTGGGTCCCCAGGGTCACACCTTGTAGCCAGGTTGGCCACTGATAAACCAAAACAGAAGCCACTTACAGAAACATGTTTTCATGGCCTCACATTAAGTGTCATTGCCTCATCAAACGCCTTTTTTGGTTTATTTTTCCAAGCAAGTCTTGCAAAGCTCATGTTTTCATTCCAATATGAGCAAGAAAACTTTGTGAAATCTCAAGGACACATGAGGAATGGGAAAGCTACAGCCCCCAGGTTTTGAGCCAGTGCTACTTTTCACTTTCTTGAAGCGTGACAAGAAACAGCTCCTAGTTTCTGGTTCTGAGAAAAAAACAAGAAAAGATGTATAAGTTTGGCAGCTTTCTGTGTGGCTGAGCTGAATAACACATGACACAGCTCTGCGTAGTTACCTCAGGAAAATGATGAATGAATACCAAATGGAAGGAGCAGCAGAAGTCATTTTCCCATGGCCTTGAAAGGCGGTGGAAGTCAAACACACCTCAGCCACCGCCACGAACTCCGGCGCAGGTCTGTGCACAGAGCAAAGGCAGGCATTTTAATACATCTTTTATGAAGTGGCAGGTGTAATCTAGACCAAAACCCGCCCAAGATATGTATAAAATTCAGCTTCCTCAAGCTGAAACCCCCAGGACTTTTGTATTGTTCTGCTCTCTCCTCCTACAATCTCTGCGCTGGTGGCAGTAATGGTGAGCAGAGAACATTATTTCCATTAATAGAAGAACAAACAGCATATGTGGAAGAACAACTCAATATATAGCAAAAGGAATTTATTGATACCTCAAAAGATCACGGGAAATTTTGGGCACGCTGCTGGGGGGATTGGGCAGGGGTGTCCCCTCAGTGAGAGCAAGGCACTGGTTGGATAATTCTGAATTTACGATCAGCCTGGTTCAGAGAGGCCCCTGAACCTTGAGGTGTCCCTCACCTTAACCTGCAAAACTGCATGGGAAAGAACGTCACACCTTCCCTGGTGCTCAGTCCTGGAGGTGTGCTGCCTGCTCCCAATCTCACAGTTGGTTTGCACCTCCAGACTTCCCGGTCTGTAGGAGACCAGAAGGGAGCAGAGAAGAAAGCCTCCACCAGCAGGGGTGTGGGAGCAGGGGTGATTGGAGGGGAAAACCTTTTAGAAGCTGCTAAAAGATTTGTTTATAAAATCAGGAGGGTATTCTGGTTATAAAACCAGGCAGGCATTCACAGAGGGAGAGCTCCTGCCTAATCACGCTGCCATCTCCGTGCGGAGAAGCTGCCTGCTGCAGATTGCGCTTCTCCATGGCAATGAGGTTTGCAATGCAGCAATCAAAAGATGAAGAAAAATGCTGCATCACCCTGCCTTTTAGAGTCTCTCCATTATTTACTTACATCATGACTAATTTCTCTACTGGAAATGAAGTGATGAACGCTACCGGGCCAGAACTTGCCTCTTGCTGGAAATTGCTTCTCAGCCACCTGAAAAGAGAAATTTCAGAGAGAACAGCTTCTATTGCCAGATCCATCTTCAGACAAGAAACCCACCACCTAATCGTTATTTATCTTACCTAGGCAAATGGGAACATCTCTCTGGCTTTTCCCCGGTGCCGCAACGAAGAGATGGCTGGGCTCAGAGACATTCATTACAGGGAAGGTTGTCTACATTTAGGGAGAACAAAAGAAAACAACAAACAAAAAATAGTCAGTAGCTGGGCAGCACTGAGTTGTTGACACACACTCTCCAGGCAGCCTTGATCAGTCTGGTAGATTTGACCATGAGAAAGCTACTGTAGTCGCTTAAAAATACACTGACTTGGGTTTCTGATTATTCAGAACACAGTATTCCCTGTTGTGAGGCGACATGGGAATTTTCAGGAGGGGGAGGAGGGATTTGCCTTTTTATTTTTTTTAAATAATATAACACAAGCAGCTGCTTTCTGAGGAGGAATCAAAACCAATCTTTTTCTTCATAGGTTTAGGGAAATCTAATTTTCAAAGGTAACTGCAACCTTCACCGTGGGCAAGGTGCTGGGTGCAGTGCAGAGAGGAGGGAATTTCCCAGTGGGAAGGGGGCAAATAGACATTTAGCTTTGGACTCCTCAGCTGGGACGCACCAGTATCCCTCAGACCCTGAGGACCGACCGACCCCCCGATGGAGGGACCCCAAAGTTGCTACGGGGCAGCCCCAGCTCCTCTCTCTGGCCCCATTCCCACCAAAGGAGCCACGTTCTGCTGTGGAGTTATGGGCGACTGGTGTAAACCCCTGAGAGCTCCATCTTGGTGTCGTCGTGTGCTAAAGCCACGGAAAACTTGCTGTCGGGACTGCTGAGAAAAGCACAGGATGGAAGTGTTATGAAGAGCTTTGCCAGTACAGCTGTGGCTAATTTTCATGGATGTAACTGTGCTAAAGCTCTCCACTTTGACTCAGAAATTAGGAAGCCAGCATCCAGGGCAGGGCAGCGGCAGTAAAAGCACAGCAGCGTTGTGAGCAGCACCATTCCAGAGCAGAAACGTATGGAAATTCCCAGAGGACAGCATATGAAATTCAGATCAAAAATATGGGGTAATATTTGACTGGTAGTGAAGAAAGACCTTACCCAGCACCTTTATAAGGGAGAAGAGTTCATATAGTTAAATAAAAACCTCAAAGCAGCACTGCCGGGCTCCCGGCGCCCTGGAGAGGCCGTTAACTCCCAGCAGCTCCTGGTCTCACTCTCGGCAGAAACTGTAACTTCCAGTCTCATCTATTCCTCTTTTTCAGAGTTCAGAAGCACGCTCTTTTATTAAAACTTAAAAGCCGTGAATAAATTAGGTGCTTTTTCTTGCCAGGATGAGGCTGCTTTTAAACTGCAGGCATATGTTAAATGAGAAGGAAGTTAACTCCAGAAATCTTGGAGCAGGATGACACCATTGCCAGCAAGAGAGAATGATTTATTCATGCTCTGCAGGGAGCCTACACAAGGAGGGGAGTCCTTCCCCTCCTCCCTCCCAGGCTGCGCAATCCGCCTTGACACTTGACCAGCCGCAAGTCCATTAAGAGGTGCTTCATTATTGATACTGTGAATTGATTTAAGATTAAATTAATTATACATGCTGGGCTAAAAAACCATGGCAGCGCCCCATAAGCACCTCTCCTGGCCATGTCCCCGCAGCTGCCTGCTCCCCAGGAGACACTGCAACCGGCCGGGGAGTTCAATGCCCATTAAACACCTTCCCTGTAACGCTGGGCTGGGCTGGGCTGGTTTTAGCGGAGCACTAATCACACACTGGGAACTTTGTTCAGTGCCTGGTGGTATTTTGGACCATTAGGCACAAAGCCTTGCATAACAGCTGCTTTTGGCTTTTATGTTCAAGACATTTCCCCCCGTGGTTGGGGTTTGTCTGTGTGGACTTATTTCTCTATTCTGAATCCGTTATTTGCCTCCAGCGGAGATTAATAATAGTATTTCATCACACCACACGTACCCACCAGCCTAGGGGAGCTCTCCTTGATTTGTTGGTTTTCCCTTCCATAAAATGCTTCATCAGTTCTGACGATGTAAAAAGTATATCAGAAGCCAAAATTGCAGTGAACACGTTATCGCACCTCCCATTCTCTAGGATGAAGTCTCAGTATTGATTTGGGCTATTTTTGTGACAGAAGATTTGCCTGAACTCCCGCTCAGGTCAGATGAAGGACCCCAAAGGACTCAGCTGGGCCGGGACTTAGTGAACAACTCGCAGCAAGTTGCTTAACGGGACTAATTCAATTTTTAAGGGCACGTTTTTAAGATCAGACTGGGCTCCATCTGGGCACATTTAGCAAGTACCTGTGCAATTTATCTTTTCAGAGAAAACGGTGTATTAATAAGGATGCTGTTCAGTCCACGCCATGCCCCTGCAAGAGCAGCACATGTATTCATACACATCCCTCTTCCACCCAAAACCACGTTCACCAATTTCAGTAAAATCCTCCACACGGATCAGACTTAATTGGTTACCGCCTTGTAACACCAGTAATCCTGAAACAGATGAAGAGGGGAAGGAGAAAGAGCGGGGCAGTAATTGAGCATGAAGGCCCGCGGCTGCGTTAGGGACACGGCAGGCGGGGGCTGCGGGGAAAGCCAGGGCGAGCTGAAAAACCAGTCTGTGAAACCCCCCCTGCAATAAACAGCCCGTCTGATGTACGGGTTATAAAGCACTCTTGAAAGGGCTCTTAATTTCTGAAAGCCTGCTCCAGAGGAAGCACTGTGCTACCTGAGGAGCACAGCGGGCCTCCAGGTGGAAAAGCTCTCGGATGGGGTCTGTCGGGAATGGTTGTGTTCAGTGACGGCAAGAATAAGGGGCTAATGAGAGCCAGAGCAGTGTGGGCCCAGGACCAGCAGAAGGGAGAATTTATAGCCCTTAGGGTAAAGGACAAGCTGTCTGAGGAGGAAGGGAGTAAAATGGAAAGGCAGCAGAGAAGCCTGAGCAGAGGCAGCGGCCACCATGGGTGAGGTCCCTCCAAAAGCCCCGGGAGATCTCGGCCACCAGACCCTCCTGCCTCCACACAGCCTTTAATTAAAATCAAGCACCATCCCAGCTCCGTTATTCTGTTAGAGAAAGTTCTGGGAAATAATGACAGTAATGTCCTACACGTAACCCAGATCTGTTTACACTTCTAGTGGAATTACTTTAACGATTATTTCTGACAAGCGGGCTGCTGAACACCGTTACCCAACAACTCATTTCCATGCAAACCGGTGGCACAGCCGTGTTTCTGCTCCACAGGGAGTGACCCCTGTCTCCACACCATGTCCTGCCCCGCCGTGTTTGCAGGGTTTGTGTTCCCAGCCCTGGCCGGGGCTCGCTATCTCACACAACCCGCCACGTCCTTGCAGACCTTCCTGGCGGCTGCAAAAGCAGACTTCTTCCGCATTTCCTCCTCTAGATCATTAATCAAGAACTTCAATTTCAGCAGACTCTCCAGTAAAATAAATGGATGAATAAATTATTTCTATCAATGAAAAGTGATTCATAACCCCTTTTTGTTTCTACCCACAGTAATGGAAGAAGATGAAATTCATCTCTCTCCAAATATTTTCCTTTGTGCTAACATTATGAGGCAACGACATCGATGGCCACTTTCTACACTGAAAGTATAAATACAGAACAACTGGGGAACAAACCCTCTGTTTTCAGAGTTCTTACTGGGATTTCAGTGAATTTTTAAAGTCCCCATCTTTGAAATGATAATATCACATTTCATGTTAGTCTTCAATTTGGAATGTTTTCAAGGGAGCCGTTCCGTTTTTCTGTGCTTTCCACAGCCCACTAAGAAAATGCCATCAGAGCAACGGCAGAGTTTTGTTCTGGGATTCAAAGGGACTGACTTTTAATCTCCACCACAACACTGATCTATAGCTCAGCAATTCCACCCATTTCCTTCTGTCTTTCTTTTCATTCCTGTCAGTTTCCTACCTTGCCTGCTTAACACTAAAGTTTTCCACAGCAGGGAATATCACTTACGGGATTTCTGCAGCACCCAAAACGTTGGGGCTCTACACACTAATCCCATCTAAATGGCTGATTTCCAAATATTTATTTTGTACATCACGATGAACAGAAGTTTTCAATAATGTAAAGACAACAGGGCTGATTACAGACCAACTCCTGGGGAAGGACAAAGGCTGCTTCTATCTTAAGGGATGCATTTGGAAATTATAGCTCCCTTTGACAGCTGGAAAGATACTGGAATCTATTATTCATCAATCAAGTTGTTGCCACCCAGAAGATGAGACGGTGGCCTGAGAGACACAGCCAATATAAGTTTCTAAATTTCTCAAGAATAAGTAATAAAAATAAAATTAAACTTAAGGTAGGTTTGGTCAGGGAAGAGAAGAGGAAGGCATGGGGGGAGGCACAGGAGGGCAAATGCTCTCATCACTGAGACACTGCGTCCCTTGGAGAAGGACTTTCTGCAGAAGCCCATAAAACACTCTCACAAGTACAACTCAAAAACCACAGTGTAAATAAAATGAACGTAACGCCAGTCGGAAAGGGTTGAAAAGCACCAGCCAAAGAGGGGACATCAGTGTCCCCCGTGAAGATGCAAGGAAGAACCCACCACAGGCTCCTGCTCAGGCTCGGGGGCTGGGGCAGAGGAGACACTGGTGTAACTGGTGGATGGCAGCGAGCTGGGAGGGGCTGCAAGAGCTCCCGAGGACAGGACCAGAATTTCAAATGCTCTGGGCAATGGGGGAGGCGCTATGAAACCAGCCCCACGAAACGCAGTGAAGGCGGTTACAGAGAGTTATGATGAAAAAGGAGGAATGAATCGTCTGCACAGGCAGAAAAAGGAGAGCATCTGGTAAAGCAGCAGGAGAGACTCCTCCAGTGCCCGACTCCAAACCAGCAGTGAACTAACACCGTCTCACCCGCAGACAGGCTGGCCATGGGATAAGGACCAGGAGAGGGTTTTTGGAGACCGGCTGATTGAATAGGTCTGGAATAAATCCCTGGCTGGCTGGCACCCAGGTGAGGCACCTTTGCAAGGGGAGTGATGCAGCAGTCCCCACTGCTGACTGCACCCAAAGACATCTCCCCACTCTCAACACTGTTTTCTATTTAAAAGAGAGGGGGGAAACGGGAAACCAGCAATTTGGGTTTGCTAGAACCAAACCACTCCCTGTGAGCCAGGGGCTCTCGTGCACCCTCCTGTCTTTCCCCCAGCAATCTCTTGGGTGAGCCTAAAGTGGCCACTGACGTCTCCTTCTCCTAGAGCAACCCCAGGTGCCCTCATTTAACAGTGGAACAGAGGGAAAGCAGGAAAAAAGACCAATATATAAAGGTGTATTTTTAGCCAATGTGAGATAAAATCATTTCAGATCATGTGCTCTGAGTGTCCCATTATCGAAACACGTATCGTCATCTCTCAGCCCTTAATATGGTTGGAATTATCTTACCTGTCCTCTCCATTATTCTTGGTGACAAGTGAACAGTATAAATGCCCCACAGCTGCAGGATAAATATACTTTCCATATAGATTAGGTTAGATGATATACTGCTAACAAACATAGCCGTGAAAAGAAAATAGACGTGCTAATCTATAAAGATTTAGATGAAGGAGGATGCCATCAATCTCTCAAGAGTTATCAGTTTGGTTTCCTCCCTGCGTTACTACAGAGATTTCTTTTTAAACTGTCTACCCTTGCTACTCAGGAGATTATGCATGAACTGCAGCTGGAACACAATTTTTCCTAAAAAATTGGGGATTTACCAAAAAGCTATCCATTTCCAAAGTGTGGGAGAATGCCTTGACGAGGAAACTAACTCCTCTTTGAAACTTCTATTTCCCTAATTAGCAAAACTCTTACTTTGTATTTAACAGGAGGAATGAGGGAGGAAAACAGAAAAAAAAAGGCATTCCAGCACTGCTATTGAAACAAATAAAAGTGTGGCTTCCGAAAAACTGTGCCATATGTATTTATAAACACTTTGCTCTGGGTTTCTGTTGTTGTTTGAGTGCTTCCTTGCTTTCTTTCCGCTTTGTCTTAGAAGACATTTGTCGTTTCCCGAACCCACTCAACACCTTGTCGTTCAGCTGGTACCAGGACGGGCTCTTTTCAGGCCAGAAAGGAGAAACCCAAATCAGCCTCTCGGCTCTTCCCCCTCTCACCTCAGCTCCAAGGCCGCGGCCACCGCAGGAGAGGCCCAGCCCAGGCCACTGTCCCCGACTGCGGGGCTCAGCGCCCCCTCACACACTCAGTCCCAGAGACACCGAGGGAAGCGCGTTTGCTGTCACTTCTGCTCTACACCAGCTGAAATCCCAGACAGTCACATCGGCAGAAAATGTGATAAGATTGTTTTAAAAGCAATTAAACAGCCCTCCTTTCCTTCAGGCTACCTGAAGCACTTTCAAGCTTAGTAGAAATTTTAAACCACTGGTGTTTCATTAAGCTGAAAATAAAGAAAATGAGTGTGTCTGTGCAAAGATTGTCACCTAGCGTGGTGATGCCGCTGGCTGGTTGAGGGCTCAGCCCTGAAGGATACCCAAAAAGGGACAATCCTTGCTGCCCCCTGGGCAGAGCAGGGAGCAGCAGCCGAATGCCACATTCCTGCCTGGAGAAACACACCAAAGGCAGCGTTGGATGGGGGGACTGCAAGGAAGGCTAAGGAGAGGGGATCCAGTTTCCAAACAGGAATTTGGCAGGACTAGACAGAGCCATATCCCCATCAGTACAAAGTATGAGGAATTATTTCAGCCAGTCCTCACCCTGCATGCGACCCCAGCATTTATCAGCAAATTTCTAGCAAAAAGGTTCTTTTGCTCTTTGCTGCTCCCGGTTGCACACAGCCAGGCAGCTCTGCAGGGCCACGCCGGAGTCCTCCACCTCGAAGAGATTCTAGACAATTGGCAGTCCTGACTGATGAAGTCTTATCTGGAAAGAAGCCAGGACTAGATTTGGCCTGAGTTCACCATTTGGGTAAGAGAAAGACACTGTGAAACATCAACCAGGAATCTGACATTGCCACTGGTGGGAGAGGATTCATTCTTTTTATTGCACTATGCTGCCTTAAATCTGCCTTTTTCTGCCTGTGTTAAGGAAGTGATAACTCATGTCAGGTTTTCTTCAGTGAATGAGATAGAAATGCCTTCCATTTCTACATAAATTAGAAGCATTTGTACTCTAAACAACTGAATAGTTATTTGCTAAATTATAATGATGTAGCTCTAGTCCAACTGATGTCAACAGTGATCACTTGTCGATGTGATTAAGGGGTCACTCGCTAATGGCAAATGAGATTCTCTTTGCAGAACATTGCTATAAATGTCCCACAGCACTTTAAAACGATGGCCAGGCTTCCACAGTAGTTCCTCACAAAATGCAGGGACATCTCCCGGGTCCCTGCAGCTCCCCCAGCCCCTGGATGTGCTACCCCAGGTCCTTCCCCAGCACCTCATGGACCCAGCCCCTAGCATCTCTGGGACGAGGTGCATCACAGAATCACAGAATCTTCATGGTGGGAAAGGACGTCTGGGATCAAGTCCAACCATACACACACAAAAAAAACCCCTACACCTTGGCCATCAGAGCATGCCCTGAAGTGCCACATCTACATGGGTCTTAAATCCCTTTAGGGATGGGGACTCCACCACCCCCCTGGACAGGCCGTTCCAGTGCCTGACCACTCTCTCAGTAAAGTCATTCTTCCTAAGATCTAATCTAAACCTCCCCTGCAGCAGCTTCAGACCATTTCCTCTGGTCCTGGCATTATTCACGTGGGAGAAGAGGCCACCACCCACCTCTTTACACCCTCCTTTCAGGGAGCTGCAGAGGGCAAAACTAAAATTAAACATCCAGATGTTCACGCTGCCCCTTGAGAGGGGAAGGAGAATTAATCCTGACAGCAGGGTGAATTACATACCTTTGACTTTGGGCAGGACATCCATCCTGCGGTTCACAGGACATCAGGCTGCACGGCCACGTCTGACACATCCTCTGCAGATGGAGCCGGTGGCGTTCCAGCTCCCTGGCTCCCTGCTGGGGTATTTGTTGAGCATTGACTCATCGCAGAAAGTGCCATCTTCAGTCACAAACAATTCCTCACGGCATCATGAAGTTCCTATGAAATCTCTCATCCAAGTGCTGGCCAACCTCCAACCAGCTTAGTTTGCAGGATCTGACAAGATCAAAGACTGAAGTGCAATAGCCCTGGGCAACAGAAAGTACAAAAATGTATATACATCAGTTTGGTGAATACTAATTCTACTCCCCCCCAAAAAGTTAGAAAAATAGGAAAAAACCACCTGCATACTCTAAGGTAACCCACGAATGACTCCACTGTGCCAGAATAGACATGGGCATTAATTTGCAGGGTGTGCTATATTGTTCTCCATCCCCTGAGCATACAGATATTCCTGACATTAGTACCCACTGCCTGTGTTCTCCACAGCGACACGTACAGGTTTGTCTCTCAGAAATTTCTAATCCTCTCCTTGGCGATACCCTGGGAACAGACAGGGACACTTCACTGAGGGTAAGTGGACGTCGCCGAGAATCTCACTATAAGACCCCGTCCCTCCTGGCTACTATTTATATGTAGAATATTAAGCTTCTGTCTGAGAACTGGCTGTTGCACTCAGATACTGCTGAATAAGTTGTTCCTGCAGCTCTGAGAGTGATGTATCGCTCCTGCTGAACCGGGATATGACAGTCTCCCTAATTCCCATGCTTTGAACCGCTGATTTAAATGTTTGCACTTTTTCTTTACACCATAGTAATGGTAATGCTAAGCAATAAATATCACAGCCCTTCTGACAGAACACCTTGGTATTCTCCAGCAGGAATATCAGGGAAGGATAACTGGATTAACACAGAGGGGTAACCGGAGTAGCCAAGGAAGAGCAGGGAGGCACCGGGGCCAAACTGCTCTCTGCTGCAGAAGTGATGGCTGTATTTTCACATAGCACCGAGTTTCGTGAGCTGCTGAGTAAAGCCATAGGTCAGTGCTTCATCCACAAACAATGCCAAGAGGCATGTGCCCGGATGAGCTGTTTCCCTCTCTATGTGACTGTCCCTGGATGGCACCGCACGAGCCATGGGGGACGTGCCTGGACCCACAGCAGCTCCAGGGACAGCCTAGGAGCCAGGAGACAAGCCAGCACTGGGCTCCATCGTGAATCCCTGGCTTATTAGGAGAGCTGTTACAAACAACACTAATTGCCTCACAGCATTTGAAGTTCTCTAACAAATTAGATGCTCCGCTGGTAATAATGAGTTGACAACTGGGTTCTGAATCTCTCTGTTGTCCCACTGCACAGAAAACTTGGCCAAGAGCAACTGCTTCCACTTGGGGAATGCACAGTCCAGGCACAAAAAGGGCTGTTCATCCAAAGACCAGGATTGAGTGCTCTTACTGGACAGTATTGACATCAGCGTAATTTACCAAACCGATGGCTTCGTTTGTCTATTGGCTTTAAAATCCACTTTATAGTATAACATAACTCCTGCTGAGGCTGCTAACCTGGTTAGCACACTTCCCTGGCTCCAGCTGCTGACTGTAAATAGTGATTCACTTCATTCTTTCCCCTTCATTTACCAAGAAAAAAGAAAGCCTTTTAACTCGAAGGTACTTAATAACAGGCAGAGAGTGGACAAATCTTCACACTTTTAAGTATCCATTTGACAAAACAAAGACCAATTAGATCTGCCACCTTCCTCTGCGATTCTGTCTTTGGGGAGCCAGCAATAAAGAGATGTGATGAAACACATGCTGAAGACGAGCTCCTGTGGCACTAACACACAGCTGAGATGGAGGGGGGCATTCAAACAGGCTGTGAAGGCAGGTGGTGCAAAAAACATAGAAAAAGGTCTCCCAGCCTTGCCTAGGGAAACCTGGAATGTATAGTCTCTCATGCTAAAGGGGCTTTTCTGGGGAGAAAACTCTAAAGGAGCAGTCTTCTGTAAGAAGGGAAAACAATAGTTATTTACTTGCATGTTAAAGCTGTTTTGGTGGCACCTGGGATTCTAGAAATGCTTTTCCCAACTGGACACTTTGAGATAGTCCCAGTCAACGCCAGATTTTAAGTTACAGAAGTTGTTAGGATGCCTGTATATCATTAAGGACCATTTGACCGTAGATCCACCCTATTAGAGAGTAAGTTGGATGGAGCAACAAGCAACCTGTTCAAAGGATTATGGCAAGAGGAGTCAGCGAGGAGCATAATGAAGCGATAAGCAATTTCCCCGCATTTTCAGAGCTGTGAATACCGCCCCGTTAGCAAGCAGATGGACTCCTTCCTCCAGCAGCTCCCTTTTGTCCTTTGCTTCAGCGGGTCCCTTGCAGTGGAGATGGCATTGATGCTCTCCAGCTCCCACCAGCTGGAGGCAGTGGATGGGTTTCACCGCTTTGCTTTCCACCCCTGAGCGGTGCCCACCTTCAGGTGACGAGCCTCTCGCTGGAGACCTCACCTCACTGTCTAAAGTCACTCCAACTTTGTGCCAGAGCTGTACTCTAACTTTATGACAGCAGTAAGTGCCTTTGAAGCCCTCCACAGCCTCCTCATCAATACCATTCTCATCGCCGCCGAGTCAAGTTAATAAGTGCAGTTCATCAGCCCCGTCCCTTTGACTGCTCCTTTCCTGCAGGGGAATATAATGCATTTAACATGTCAGACAGTTACAGGCTTCTTGCATGTGCCGCCTCAGTTCACTGCTAATAAAATGCATTTTACTCTGCTGTTCTGCTCCCTGTGTGCTACATGCTGTATTGAATTTAAGGGACAGCTCCTCATCAACTTTTTTTAGCATGAAAAAGTCACCTAAAGATTCATTAAATCCTTCTGGACTGCCAGTGTCCCTGTGTCAGATGCCATTAACCAAGCTCCACACCAAGGAGCAGCAACAAACACAAGCAGAAAACACTGGCAGGACCAGTGTGAGGATGCCCTGTCTGGAGAAGAGGCAGTTCTTCAAATCCCCTCCACGGGATGGACTTCTCCCACCGCCTCCCTTCCAGCAAGGCAGCGAGAGAGGCTTGGCCCGCGTGGGACAGCGGGTGCCTGGCAGGGACAGCACCGAGACCAAACTGATGCCATCTCCTCTGCTTTCCCAAGAGGAACTGCCTCCTGAGCTGAAAGCATCGCTCGCCGGCTTTTCGTCTCTGGTTCAGAGAAGTTTATTAGAAAGACACAAACTTTGGGATGTTTGTCCTAAGCAAAATGAACGTCATTCATCACCTTTGGAGAAACACCAATCACTAAAAGTTAATGCCTCCCAAAGCTTCGCGATTGCAAATTCCTTTCTAATCCAAAGTTAAAAACAGCCTCTGAAATGCAAATAACCCAGCAACCTACACGAGATGATTTATGCCATGCCATCTTTTTCATGCAAATAAATTAAAAGAAGAAAATGTAATTTAGGGTGAACTGCATTGTATAATAAAATAAGAGTGACATTACGTCTGCCAAACTCCGAGCGCAACGTGTTGCTGCCATTGCTGCTGGAGGTTTAACCTTCCCAAAGACAGAGAAAAAGATCCTGATTTATTTAGTTTGATTTTGTATACAAATCATTTTATGGCTTCAGGCACATCTGGAAAAGACACTTATTTTAATTTCTTTATGGTGGTGTCATTTCAAGGGAAGGCAGAGAGTTCAATTCTCCGTTCCTGTTTGAAACGGCAAAGGAGGATAAAGAGCCTCCTGTAGGAGCAAACCAACACCGACCCAAATCCCTGCGGGAGGCCAGGGGGTGCGGGGTACTCCTCCCACACCAGGGGTATCAAGAGGGTTAGATTGTTTCTAAGAACCCACTAGAAGTGCAGCCTCAGACGAGGAAAAGTCCTTTGAACAGATGAGAACTGAAAGATGCACCAAAAGGTAGACACTGGAAAAGTCAACAGCAGCAAAGCCTACCATTAGGGAGCCTAAAGGAGAGCTGGGGAGGGACTCAGCATCTGGGAGGGGAGCGACAGGATGAGGGGTAACAGTTTTACACGGAAAGAAGGGAGATTTAGATGACATCTCAGGAAGAAATTTTTCACTCTGGGGGTGGTGAGAGCCTGGCCCAGGCTGTGATCCCAGAGAACCCTTTGGCTGCCCCATCCCTGGAGGGGTTCAAGGCCAGGTTGGAGGGGGCTTGGAGCAACCTGGGCTGGTGGGAGGAGTCCCTGCCCAGAGGATGGCAGGGGGTGGCACTGGGGGGCTTTAAGGTCCCTTCCAACCCAAACCATCCTGTGATTCAATGATTATACAGAGGTCAACTGTAACTCTCTGTTGCAGTACTGCTAATGACAGCAGAGAAGACTGCTTTTTCTGCAGGGGCTGCTGGAGACCAGACTCAGAGCAGGGAGGCCAGGGGGCACCAGGGAGCCCTGGGGAGCCCCCTCCCCTGGGCTGAAAGCAGGGCAAGTGCAGATGGAGCTCAGGCTCCTCTGGTGGGAGCCCCCAACCAACATAACCACAGCTCCCTTTCTGTTACCCTATGGTTAGTGTTGACATTGGGATTCTTCTTCTGCTCTATTAAACTTTATCAAATGGAGGGGAAAAAATTCTATTCTGATAAACTGAGCGGATAGGATGGAGGCAGACGGGGTGACGGTACTCCCTGCAGCACAGCTCCCCGGCAGCAGCTCGCCCTTACGGTCGGGCTGGCTGCTCCGCCACACAGCTCACTTGGCACTGGAAGCTAAAACTCAGAGCTTTGTGTACTATTGCTCTGCTGCAAGACAGGAGGGTGTGTGTGTGTAAATGTGCCCCACTATATAATGGCACAGAGGGGATGTCAGGCCCGGCCCAAGGAGGAATGCTAAGGCTTTCTCAAAGGGCTGACTTGCAGAGTGCATAAATCTGAGGCAAGCGATGCTACTCCAAGCCCCACTAATAGCAGAGAGCTCGTCCCAAGCTGTCGGGCTGTCACCAGCCGCTGCCAGCTCAAGGACACCCTGTTGGGGCCACGTCACCTCCCGTCAGCAGAGGGGGCTGCCAGAAGCTGGGCCTGACAGACAGCTTGTGCGTGGAGCCAGGAAGGGCTTTGTGGTCTCTTGTCCACATAAATCGCCGCTGGCAGCTGATAAAACCCAAGGATGGATCTACAAGGCTCTCTGAGTTTCATTTTAAATCACTAATTTCACCCGAGTGAAGACATGGGCCTTAGTTTTATTTTTATTAATATTAACAGCGGCAAGAAAAAGACTGTGCTATTAAAAAGCAACAGCTACTTCTAAACGCACAGATCTTTCCTAAATCAGGGCCATTTCTCCTGGTAATGGTATGACCCTGTCAGGTAATCATAATCCACACAGAAAAATGCTTTGCCTTCACTGCTGTCCTCCAAGACAGTAAATCTGAAACAATCTGTCTGGTTCTTAAAATATAATTCCTCTTTACTAGAGCTGATCTTCTAAAATGGGCTGGAGGACACGTCTTCTTTTTCCTTCTTTTTCTCCACATTTCCACTGGCAAAGCCTCGAATCTGCTTAGGGTTGTTTTGTTCATCTCCCACTATGCATATTTTTGCAAGAAGGGGAAGTCTTCAAACAGAAAAATATCGTGAGCGTCAGCCAGGGACTGCAAAATCCTGAGCTCCAGCTCGAATTCTGCCAAAGAGACAATGTGTGGCCTTGGGAAAAATCACCTCTCCTCCCTGCAGGCTCTCCATCTGCTTCTCACTAATAAAATGGGATTATAATACTGCCCCATCCCAAGGGGCAGGTAAAACTTTGAAGGTGAAAATTGTGTTACAACCATGATAGGTTATTATAGGAGAGGAAAAACCCTTTCAGGCCTCTTTTCTATTCATTGTGGAGCAGCCACATTTCAAGATGAAAACTGTGGACCAGCTTTTCCATTTGCACAGGTTTCTTTCAGCAGGCAGCAGATTAAAGCTGAGAGAATAATCCATAGCAATTAATTTATTCAATGAATTTAGCCTCATTTTCTGTTCACAAAATGTCTGCAAGCCACTTACCTTCCCCCCCCCCTCCTTGGTTTACTCATTATTCACGATTATTGCAGTGTAACTCTTGCTCTGTAAATTACTCTTGAACAATTAGCTGAGCGTATTTCAGAAGCTATTTGGGTTAGTTTCAATTTAATACCCAGGGCATGCTGTCTCTTCCGTAGCTACTCACCATTCAGAGTATGAAGAACGGGACTGGACGTGGCCGGGATCCAAAGAGCCGCCTTCACCAACGGCGCCCCAAAGCCCCCTGGTCGCTCCCCTGAGCCTGGCTGGCTCCTGCAGGGAGAGAATGAGCCCAGCAGAGAGCTCCCCATGTGCTGCTGCCGACACGAGGCCACCTCCATCCCTCCAGGGGTCAAGGCTGATTCTTTAGAAAAACACCTCCAGGAAAAGGGCATTTTTGTCGGAGATGGAGTATTCTTGTGGTGTCTCTATCGGTTTCAGTGTAAGCTTTTGCAAGCAATTCCATCAGCATAGGGCATTACTGCGATGGTAACAACTTTCTTTTTAACCAAAAAAAGAGGAAACCTTCAAAGTATGTTACCAAGGAGAACATGGAAAAGAGGTATTTTAACAACAAATGATTGGGGTTACTGGTGGGTAAAGGAGACGCTGGCAAAGTCCATTCACGTTACCACCAGACTGGCTTCATGGAGGTTCAGAGACATTTTAGCATTTTAATGTGCTATTGGCTCAGCAAATAAATAAATTACAAAGTGCAAAAAGAGCTTCTGGAAAATACATTAAGGCAATTTGCAAATAATTGCAGTGAGCTGGGCTATTATGACTTTGACTTCTGAAGTATAAAATCTCCCAGAGATAATGATGATAATCATATCGAAAATAGTTGTCACCCTTTAATCTTCTAAGACAAAACAGAGATCTTTGGGAATTTGGGGCCCCGTCGCTCTAATTGAAGATCTGACAGGGAAATAATTAGAGTGGAAGGCGACGGGGTCACCTGGTTGCCCATGCAGAATCCATCAGCTTCCGCTTGCCACGGCGCGGGGCAGCCAGTTCATCTCCCGCACAGGTTTCTCATTTAAATAGCCCCATTGCCAATAAAAAGGCTGTCAGACAGACCATTTCCAGAACAGATTTGGATCTGGGTAATTCGCGCCGGGCATGTAAAGATTCACCATCCATTATAAAGGCAGCTCAGGAAAAATGGCACCAAACTGCTGGAACAGAAGCCATTTGCTGACAATTGTGGTGAGATGCAGGATCGCTACCTGGAGTTTCATTTTTCTGCAGACAGCAGGAATACATCAAAAAGGGGCTGTGCAGAGGAACACCACCATTCCCAGCAGAAATCTCCCTCTGCCTCCCCAGCCCCTTCTCCTCAAAGTGCAGACTGGTCTTATTGCCCGTTTATCCCACCAGTTTGGGCAGGTGACCAGGACACGGTGACTGCTGGCAGGGACGGGGACGATGCTCTGACCCCTGTGCCACATCCTCCAGGACAGCCCCGGCCACTGCTGCAGGGACGGCATCGCTCACAGTCTGGCCCCTGCCCCAGCCATGGCCTGCAGGTACCAGAAGGTCCACGGGAAAACTGCAGCAAGGCTCCTCCATGGGCAAAGGAGAGAGGGGGAAAGCAAGGATGCTGCTGTGGCAGAAGGGGTGCTTCTCAGAGCAGCTTTAATTCAAGAGCCTTGGAGTTCAACGGGAAAATCCCACTGGCTTCATCAGAAAAAAAAAATCAGCCTAAATCCACTAGAACCTTTCAGAGCTGAGTGGGTACCTGTCAGTGTGACACGGAGGTGCAGGGACACCAGCAGATCATCCATTCAGCTCTTTCAGCAGCCACGATCGGATGGTGGAAAAGTGAACACCAAGTGACAGTCACAGCATACTTCATAGACTTTGGATGGTGTGATGCACGAGGCAATTTCATCCATGATGCCTATCTTTGGGAAACAATCTGGGTTTTTCCAGTTGAAATGCCTGTATCCCATTATATGTTCTCAACACACAACCATATTTCAACCTGCTTATTTAATAAGGATATTTCCTCTGCCTTTCATGTATTCTTTTTAGGTTTTATTCCAGGATGTATTAAGAAGCTCCTAGAGGCTACTAGCTACTTTTTTTGTCTAATGTATGAACCCAGTTCCCACAGAGAGCAGCAAAATATTCTCTCCCTCAGGACACAGGACTGAGCAACCTGCTTTACAGGAAGATTTCCCTGCCCATGGCAGAGGGCTGGGACTGGAGGATCTTTGAAGGTCCCTCCTAACCCAAAGCACTCTGTGATTCTACACTTGTGATTTAGATAGATAGAAAGGCAGATACCCACGATTCTATACTGACACTACACCTGAATACAGTGGTTTGGCACAGCTGGCTCTCATTTCCATTTCAAACTTCAGGAAAACAAAGGGCAGACCCCAGGTCCCACCTCGTGCTTTGTGCTGGAGATGCCGGATAGGAACACGCTCACACTCAGTGCAGGCACCATGGACCCCACCGGGGACTCAGGGGTGAGGAAGGGCTGGAGCAGCCTCAAACCAGGACATCGGGTCACCCGTCCCAGCTGAGCTCCATCCCCCTGTCACTCACCAGCAGTCTCCAGAAATCCCTGGCTTCCAGCCGCCTTGCAGGCATTCAGCTGATGCTGTTTAACTTCCACTCGTTGCTCAGGGTGAACAATAAAAAAAGCTTCCCTGCATTTTCTGAGCTCTGGATGAGGTGTAAAAACAAATTACCTAGAAAAAGAAGTGCTTGGAGAAAGCAAAGTATGGTAATTGAAAAATAAGTTTGTTGCTTAGCCAGTATAACATTTGGATTTTGTCATTAAAATGATTCTTAATATGAGGGTTAAGCTCATATCAAAAACTTATTTGTCTCCCTTAGATCATCCAAGAAGAAGAGCAAAAGAAACCAGAAGAAAACCCAAGCCACACAGCCCGGGGGAATGCAGCACAGTACGGGTTATGGATCCCAAGGATGTTTTCTATAACTGATGTAATGATACACTCGGATACAGGTCTCCACTGGCAAAACAGTGAGATTTGCTGTCTTTACTCATGATGAGATGTTTTTCAGTCACATATTCTAAAATTTTCCCCAATTTGCAACCAGTGTGTAGGACTGCACATTCCTTAGTGCAGGCAATGAACCCCTTGGGATTATAACATGAAATACATGAACACGAGCCCCGTGGCAATGGTAAGCACTTCATAGAATCACAGAATCATTCAGGTTGGAAGAGACCCTTGGGATCATCAAGTCCAACCATCAGCCCTACTCTACAAGTTCTCCCCTACACCAGATCCCTCAACACCACATCCAATCTACTCTGAAACACAGTCAGAATGCAGGTACCTCTCTGGCTGTTCCCTAGAGCCCTCCAGACTGCCCTGCCAGTGTGGCCTGTGGTTAATTCCAAGCATGAATTCCTTTTATTTCGACCCTGGTTAATCTGGCAAATTGATCAAGCTCATCTAGTGCCCAGCCTGGGAACCTGCCATGGTCTGTAACTGGGATCCAAGGACAGACTGGTTCTGTCCTGTCCATCTTCCACCCAGCATCTACAGCTTTCACATGCAGTAAAAATTCCCACTTTTCACCCTTGAAGTTGATTCTTAACCATGTCTCCAGACCAGCGAGGAGCATGGTACCCCCCAGCCCATTGTTCTTCTGGTGACACCCCAATACTACAAGAGGCAGAACACTCAGGTTTGTCTCTGCTAGAGCTCCTGTGCCAGTGGATCTCTCAGACTGTCCTTGCTGCCAGATGGAGATGTCACTGGGCTGCATGGAGAGCTGGTCACCTTCCTGCAACAGGTATAGAAACTCCATGGAGAGACTCTGGGAACCAGGAACTGGAAGAGCTCTCTGCAGATCTATGTCATTCCTGTCATCTCCATGCAGTTAAATTTTGGGTTTCCCTAGCCCTGATCACGGGGTGTTGCTACTGATTTTACATTTACTTTTTCTTAGTACCATCCCATTACTCCTGGCAATCCTGCCCATGACATCCTGAACGGCTCTTCCAGTCCTTGATATTTTTAACCTTGAAACACTCGTAAAGAGTTATGCTTCCCCTTAAGTCATCATTTAGCCAGGCTATACATATTTAATTCTTTAATCTTTCCTCATAAATTCTATCCTAGCTTTAACATTTTAGTTGCTCTTTGAATCACCTCATTCTCCCCAGCACTGGTGTGATGAGCAGAGCCCCCAGCAGAGGCTGACAAGAGATGTGCAGTGAGAGACACCTGCAATTGCTCTGCAACTTAATGCCTGTAATCCATAATTACGTTACACTTTCATTCAACTATCAGTCTTAGAATGAGACTTTAACCTACCATTAAAATCACTTTTGAGGTCTGTGTTTCCCACGTGATTCCCCTCCATTATATGGATGTGATTTATGTCCTCGATCCTTCAGCTCCAGGAAGCGGCCATGAGGGACCTCTCCCCCCTTGCACACCCCAGGACACGTAGCTGATTGGAGAGCTTCTCTGTAGGGGTGGCCAACACTTCCCTACAAGAGTCAGGTCAAGATGATGAATTTTCACTCACGTCTTCAAGTTATGTTCCCCAAAAGTGGGCTGACAAACTTTGTCTGCTTCAGTTCTTTGGCAGCCAAGTCACGGCACCAAACTCGTTGTGCCTTTCCTGTCACCCACCAGCTTCCCACGGCCAGGGACCGGCCAAGGCTTTTAAATGTTGGCATCGAAAGAGCTGATGAGCCTCACGCTGTTCTAGAGGCTGCAGGTTTTGACAGACAGATAGATGCATAAGCCATAAATACGTTTGATTATGCAATGCCACACTTCTGAGGTTTTCATTCTGTTCTCCTCCCTTTTTGGAATAACAAGAATGAATTTGAAAACTTGAGATAAATTACAATACAGGACCAGATCTATTCATTTAGACTATTCAAACAGATGATTTATTCTTCAGCAGATGTGGTCTTAACTATGCAGTGCAGCTCAAGTGATGCTATTAAAATCCTACACCAATCACTGCTGTGTTGAAAATCAGCCAGCAGAGCCAATAGCTGCACGATATTTTCCGTGAATAACTACGATGTGCACAACAGCTCAACGGTATCTGTGATCAAATACAACACCTAATACGAATATTTAGGAGTTTGCTTTTAATCTCTACTTTTATGGGGATATTTTTACTAAACAAGCCAGATCTTACATTGGGTCATCAGGAGAGCCATTAAACTTCACCTCTGAAAGTAAAATAGAAGCGATAAATGTTCCTCCCAAAGTCAGCTTATCTCATGAGACCCAGGGCAGAAAACCTCAAAATGCAAAAAGCTGATAAGCTGCAAGAAAAACTCAGTCAAGAAATAGTTTTTGTCTAAAGAATACACTATCAGAAGAAAAAAAAATCTGTATTCATTTACTAATATTTGTTTTTACAAAACCAGGCAGGGTGGTCTCTTGGTGGAGGCCCGGAGACCCGCAGCCAGGGAGCGAGGCTTGCCAGGTGTACTCTGGGACGTGCTGACACACTCATTTACACTCCCCACAAAGCACATTTACCAACGGGACCAGCCACAGCCGACCTCAGCACACAGGGGAAAATCAGCAGGTGAGTAACTCTGTCGGGAAGGGTTTGGAGCTGAGCTGGGTGCTCAGCGCTCACGCCTCGGAGGCAGCGCTCACGAGGAGCGGCTGTGGGGACACAGACGCCTTTCAGAAGAGCGTGGAGAACTTCCCACAAGGTAACGAGCAGGCCAAAGCCCTGCTGGATCAGAGTTCCCAGCGCCGGACATTGATCTGTACAACATCATTAAACTTGTGAACGACCCAGTGCTGCCAGTTACCACATAGCAATATTCATTAAGATGCTTTTCTTTTTGTCTCGTGTTTGCCAGAATGGTTTTACCTGTAACCATAAACTACAACAGGGCACTTGTGAGGAGAGGAAGGGAGATCTACCACCCGCTGTTCAGAGCAGTAATACCTATCGCAGAGGAAACTGAAGGACCAAAAGGCTCCAGTTAATAATCACAGTACCTTAAAGGGAGCTTTATAACCTTCCCACCCAACGGCCTGCTGCAGGCCATGGGCTCTGAGGGCAGCAGACCATTTTTATGGGTTACTAACCCTTCCCAGGACTAATTATTTCATGCATCTGCCAACGTCTAACAGCCCATCCACTGCTGGAGTGCGAGACAAACACAGAGTCAGTCCTGTGAACCCATGCCCAGACCTCAGCCCAGTGCTCAGCAGCACTGCCTTCCTCCCACCACTGGTGAAAATTCCTTGGGTTCAGCACGGCCCCTGACCTCAGCCCCAGGAGATGGGGGCTATGGAGGGCTGAGTAAGGGTCCACCACCTGAGACCTGCTGGGCTTCACTGCCGCGAGCGAGAGGACAAGAGCCTGTACCTCCAAATCTCACTATGATGTGATTTACATTACTTTCCTTTTTACCTCATCTTTTAAAAAGCATCAGAAATGTTATTAAGCAGAATTAAAGAAGACTCACCTTATGTATTTTCATGTATCTCATTAATCTTTTATATCAAGTTCACTGGGAAATGAATACGGGTTTCTAATAAAGGGATAAGATCCTGGGGAGCGATGGCTCTCATGAATTGCTGCTGCTGTCTCCAGCACAGAACTTTGACACCAGCAAAGCAGAACAATGCACACAGTAAAGAACGTCAATTTTACAAACATGCAATTTATCAAATGACACAAATCAGCCTAAATGACATGAAAATATATCTGGAGACTTCATAATGTCACTGTGCATTCCTGATCAGATTTGACAGATACCGGCTGAAGAGCTGCCTCAAGCCGCACAGAACACTATTATGGGGGAAGATTATTCTATCACTCTAATGCCAGCTATTTTCTCATCTCTTAGGGGTTTTCTTTCCTTCTAATTTTACAACTGTTACACTATTGACGTGCTTGCTGCTATTCAAGTTAAAATTGTATCCCATTCTCAAATCAAAGTACATCCTCATTATACACCAAGGGAGAGACTGAAGGATTCCTATTCACTGACATCCCCAGAAAGGATGGGAAGGAAGATAAGGGGAAGCAAACTCTTGTTTCTTCTCTCTCCACTCATTCTGAATCTTTCCTACCTCACCTCTTGTGTGGGGTCCCCTTCGCTCAGGTCAGGCTCACAGGGATGCCTTGGGTTTTATCACGATATAGACGTATCTCCCGAGGACCCATCCTCCTGCTGGACCCACCAGGCTTTTCACCAGCTCCTCAGAACCTCCCAGCATTTTGCTGTAGCATCTGAGATGTTTAGGACCTCACCAGGGGAGCACAAAGAGCCCTGGTGCTGCTCCCAGGGACTCATATAGCCCTGCTGTCACTTGTGCCAGCGTCGGGCAGAGAGAGCTGGGTCTGGAGCAGTCGGTGACACGGGCTGTCCATCCCAGCCTCTCCTCAGGGCTCACTCACAGTTCAACACAGCACAATTCAAAAGGCTTTTGAAAGGATATAAAATGTTCAGTTTCCTAGGAACTACTACATTGGTTTTTGATGCAAAAATGTCTGTTGAAGGACACTGGTGCAACAAAAAACCACTTTAAGAGGTAGCAACATTTCAGGAATGTTCTCGAGGAGGGGGGGAGTTCCGTGTTTTCCTGACTTTTTCCCCCCTCTTCTCCTTCTGCATCATCTATTTATTACTATTTTGCTACTCTACAGCTAATCCACGTTTCGTGGTGTTACAACACCCACAAGCTACGTGTCCATACTTCATCCAAACGGTACTAATTACATCTCATTTACTAATTTGGATGCTCCAAGTGCTGTTCGGGTGTACAGGTAGCTGGTGATTCAGGACACTGAACTGCATCTCCTTTCGCTCCTACCCCGTCCGGGGGTACCACACTGCCAGGCACAACCACAGACAAACCTTTGGGGAGAAATAACCCCCAGTGTGATCAGTTACCCCAGATGAAACTCATCCACTTGCTTTCCCCCTTTTTTGAGGCAGCAGAGGCAGCAGTTGTGCACGGTGTGGGCTAAGAGCTGATTTTCAGGGCACTCCTGGTGCCTCTGCAGGGACCCACGGAGACCACCCTGCCCTGTCCCCAAGACACAGGGCGGCTGTTCACCTACGTGCCATGTGCTCCGAGAAAGACTGCCCCCTGGTTTCAAGAGATAATAGAATTAGTGAAATTACTCCAATTTAGATCACAAAAAAAATAAAATCCCATTTTTTCTCTTGCCGCTTTTGCTCAGTTTCACCTCACAGAAAAAGCTCAATAATTTTAAAAGCTCGACCCATTTTTTTATCATTAGTATCAAACTTGATCTGCAGCAGATGAAGTCAAATGAAAGAAATTTACACTAATTTCTGATCTGGTTAACAGCGCGTTCAGCTCACCCCAAATGCCATCAGCCTAATTTTCCTAATAGTACTTTTTCCTGCAAATTGCTTTAAAATAATGAGGAGCTGAAATAAAACTTTTCCCTTGAAGAGAAAAATTGGTATAAATAGAGATTTAATTGTGCATGCTAATTGTTTTCAGCAGCACACTTAATGTCAAAGCAACTATTAGTTGATAAAATCTCAAATTTGGAAAAGGGAGTCAGCAAAACCAAAAAAACCTCGTAGAACTCAGGAATCACTGTAAGGCTGAGTCCCCACGCTGGGAACTGAGCTGCAGGGAGCCAGGGGGAAAAGCCAGGGCAGGATTTTTCTGTGCTTACACTCTGTTTCTCCTTAAGTTGCTTTGGGAGAAAATGAAACTTTGCGTAATACAGTTCTAGCTGGTAACCCTTGAGATGATTGAACGAAGCTTCCCAAGAGCTGCTGTGCATGGAACAGCTCAGGACTTCCCTGGATGAGCTGTGCTCCTCACACCTGATGCCACCCAGGGAGAGCTCCCCGGGCCAGAGGCTGCTTCAAGGCTTTGAACCGCATGGGAATAAATTCAAATATACCTTGGATATATTGGAAGGACATGGACAAGCAGGATGGAGGGTGCTGAGCCTCGGGTGACCCATCACTCCTGATGCAGGACTGGTCACCAAACCTCTTGGGTGGGCTTTTCTCCTCCAGCTTTGGTGGCTGCAACCTTCCAAGGAAGGTGGTGACAAACATGGAACAAGGTGCCTCTTCCCATGGAGCCCATGCCTGCTGTCACCCGCAGGACCCCGGGGCTGCCAACCCAACCTCCTTCTCCTCCCGTGTGAGCAGGGGTTTTCTGCAGGGAAGGCTCCTCCGGCTACGGCTTTGGTGGCCCTTTGCCATGCTTATAAGTTGGCTTGAGCTCACTCCCCTAATTAATGCTTCCACACCAGCTCTGAGCCTTCCAGCTACTCCCTCATCCCACCCACTACGCGATGCAGAAGAGATGCTTTTGGCATGTTCTGAAGCGAATGAATAACCAGCATGGACCCTAGCTGTATCCTCTCAGTTTAATTCAGCTTGATGTCAGGCTCAGCTGGGTTAACGTAGAACTAAAAATAGCTGCTCCTGTTATCCGAATTGTTCACTAATTTTGACACAAGCCAACATCTGTTTTTATTAGGAACTCACAGGAGGAATTTATCTAAATGAAATTGCAGCACAAAATTAGTATTATGCAGCTGGGCCTGGTGCTCTTGCTGTTCTGAGTCTTTACGCAGGCTTCAAACCGAATAAAGAAATGCCAAACGCAGCCTGAACTCTCCTGCTGTCACCTGCTGAATGTCAAACCTCGTCAGAGGAGCAGACCCTGCCTTTTTGGTCCAGGCGGAGGAGATGGACAAGCAGCACCCTGATCCCCTTTAGCCCTTGGATACACACCGCATCAGGCATCCCTTGGCTGGTGAAACCCACCCAAAAAAATGAGACATCTTCCCCAAACCATCATCCGACAGCCACGTTTTGGGTTTTGGTTCAAAAAACCAGTAGCCAGAAAAGAGGCAGAAAACCCCAGGTGAAGGGTTTGGAGAGAAGGAGGGCTTTTCCCACACAAAAGGGTTTTCAGAACTGTTGGAGCCACCTGGAAAATGAACAGGAACATTTCATACCTTGGCAAATTTTGTAAATCGTGCTCTAGATCCCAGGCCACCCCTGTGCTGAAAACATAGTCTTCCTTCATGCGTTTCCAGGGTCCAGCTCTCCCCCTCACAGTCGCTTCCAGCTTCACATTCCAGTGATCGCTCCACCAGGAACAGACGTGCAGGGGCTGGATGGAACAGCACACACAAACAGGCTGCAGGGGAGAACATGGTTATTCTGTCATCAATATCCCCGCAGCAGCGCCCTGGGGACAGCAAAACCAACTGAAAATCACTTTGCTTCTCGGGCAAAGATGGGAGGCAATGGGAGAAGCGCAGGTACGGGACCGAGGGGCTTCTCCCCCTCTTTTCTTTGCACAGGTTCTCTTCTTCAAATGGCATCACGCCTGTCACCCGGGTTTCCTGCGTTATCGATCGCAGGCTGCCGTCTGTCTTTTGGAGATGGCATCTCCGGGTCACCCTCCTGCACCAGATCCACGGTCCTCGCCCTGACATCACCTCTGGAGAGGAACCAGCCACTCGGGTGGAGTTCATGGTCCTGCTGCCAGCTCCGGGTGCCCTCGGGGGCTGCACCTCGGGGGCTGCAGAGCTCAGCTGAAGCCTGCGGGTGTCAGACTCTCTCCTGCCTCCCAGAGGGTACCAGCTTTCAGCCAAGTGACCACATGAGCCATTTGTTCCATGACAACACAGCCATCCCCCAAAGAGCTTTGATTAAGCTCCCAGAGGGGAAACAAATAAATAAATCTAACTTAAAGTGCGCTTTTCTCCCTTCTAGCTCTGACATGACACTCAAAGACAGCGCTAACGTAACAGGGGGGACAGACCTGAGCTGCTCCCAGAGGTCCCCAGAGCTGGTGGCACTGGACTGTGCAGCAGAGGAGAGCACAAAGCTCAGGATTACACCTGGGTCTGGAGTTTTACCCACACCTGAGCACAGACGTGACTCAGAAAAGGCCCTGCTAACTGGGAGTACTTAAACATATCTTCTTTTAGTCAAGAATTGAAGCATTGCTCACATTTCACATACCTGCTGCAGTCCCAGGGGAGGAAGAACTTTGTACTCACTGCTAATTGAAGCCCGACCTCAATTTGCAGGCTGCTCAGGGAAGGGTTAGAATTGGGGCAGGTTTTGGAGCTCTGCCAAACCAAGACCAGTAAAAAAGTTTACCCCTCGGTCCTAGTGAGCCCCAGCCCTCAGTCAGGCTCATCCTCTCCTCCCAGAGCCACCTGGCCATGCTGTCTGGCCTCAGCGGGGTCCAGAGCCCACCCCATCCTCCGAGGGCACTGGGGTCCCCATGGGGGTCACAGCGCCCCTGCACGTCCCCTGTCAGTCCCAGGGCTCCAGAGACACGTCCTGAACCCGGGCAGTCGAGGACTGGCATCTCCAGCACATTCTTCCTCTGCTCGGGGGAAAGGCTGCAGCTTTTCCTCTGAAGGACAGAAAAAGGAGCAAGCGTTTTACCCGCATCAGTTATGGGCACCAGGGCCTTTCCTCGCCTCGGACCCAAAGCAATACAGTAACTCAGCTGCTATTTAATTAAATTAATCTGCCTGAAGTATTCACCTTATACCAATTAGGGTAAAGCAACCTATAAAACCTCCCCCAAACAAGATAATTTGCTGTTTCAAGTCTGAATCATGTTGGCCTGAGAATACAGCAACTACAACAGGTACAGGAGAGACATGTGAGGGGATTTTAATTGCCTGGCACTCCAGCACTGTCAAACCGCAGGACAGGGAGGGAGAGGCCTTTACAGTTATAGACGAGGAGGGCGTTTGAGCTCGAAATGCTCCTACACGATAAGGGGCTTAAAACAGTAATCAACTTCTCTCATTCAAACAGATATCTGTTTTTCCTTCCCGTGGCTTCCTGCATGCACCCACAGTCAGTAACTGGGTCACGGAGGAAAATAACTTTTGTGTCCTGGGGATAATTCATGCAGCCGGTCTCCCAGCTGCGAGGCACTTCGGGGCTCGGGGCTGGTGGCACCAAAGACAAGTGCTCCCAGAGGAGCATCCCTCCCACCCCAAAACTGCCCCTGGGCTGCACCCACCCTCCCTGCGTCATCACTCAATTTTGCCCCTGGTGGCTGCAGCCTCCCACGAGGTGGGTCAGGTCAGGCCGTGCCCATGGGGCAGCTCCAACCAGAGCATCGCTCCCTGGGATGCTCTGTTGGGCCCCAGGAGAGCGAGGAGCCACGGGCAGGTAATGCTCCACAGCCACAACATCAGTATTGCTCTGCTACCCAGTGGAGAAGAGGGCAACTGAGCACTCCAGGCCAGCCACTTTCCTAATTGTGGAACCCTTTGATGCTAAATGGCCTCTAGACCATCCAACAAAGGTCTGGAGTGAAACTGCACGACCACTCCGGCCCGGCCAGAGCCACCTGCTTGTTGTCCACAGCCATGGCCAGTGATGCCAGCACAGGAACCAGGGGTTCCACCTCTCAGCTGGGGAAGAAGCCGCCAGGGGCAAGGAACAGACACCTCGGGACACGCAGCTTCCTGAAAGCGAGCTCTACAGTACATTGCCCTGGAAAGACTCCAAATACATGTATTTCAGTTTCTAGGGATAATCATGGGATCAAGGGACCATTTGGGTTGGAAGAGACCCTTGCAATCATGCAATCCTTATGAACGCTTGTACAAAACGTGTGTGCACCCTCACGCCTCTCTCTCCCTCTCTGCCAGAGCTGGCTGTGTGCTGGCAAACGTCTCCCTCGGGTAGGGACCAGAGCCTGCTACAGTGACCATCCCTCACCCAGCTCACCATGACGGCCCAGATACTGCCACTGCTGGTGGTGGTGGTGAGGAGATGGGGGAGTTTTACAAGCTGCACCAGCCGGTAACTGGTGCACGCCCAAGCAGCACGACACACACGTAAAAGGCACGGTCTCTATTTGTCTACCCCGTTTCTAAACTGAGCTTCATTTTCCATGTTAGTTAACACACACAATTTATCCTACCCCCCTGTTGCTGAGCACCAGTGAATGCCCCCCCCCCTCACACGGCATCCAGTTCCCCTGGAGCCACTCGCCTGCCACCAGGATGCTCCCCTGGTCCCCAAGTGTCCTCCCAGCTCCCCAGCAGCCTCCACATCCCAGCGCTGAAACCAGGAGGCTGAATTCATCCCAGCCTGAATACACAGCACACCTTCCGAAAGCAGCAAAATGAAGATGTTAATTACGAAGAGAGAGGCTGCCAGAATTATTAGAGATGTGTCGAGCAAATTAGAAGCTGTTATTCATGTGGAGAATAGTTTAGCATACGCTTGGAATATTTTTTCATCTATTCAAACCCAAGACTCTAAAATATTGAGCTGCTTCTTGTCCCCATGCCACCTACCTGTGGCAGGCATATCACAACCAATCCCCACGCTTCCAATTTATTGCTATCCTCCAAAGGCACCCTTTTGGCATTAGTAATGGGCTGAAACGCTGCCAATAATCCCCTCTGGTGGATGGTGACAACTGGGCTGTGGCTCGGAAAGAGAAAGTCCTACAGCTGGGTCCTTCAGATCACGTTAGCATCTCCTCACTGCTGCCTGACTGAGCCATATTGCAGCTTAATTAATAATAACCTTCCCTGGAATTTATTCATTAAAACAACCAAAAAGCAGCACGTAATGCAATGTGGCAGGTCCTCAGCCATTCCCACCAACCTTGGCATGGCAGCAGCCCCGTTCCTGCTACAGCGACGGGGAACTCGGAGCGTGCACACGGTGAGACAGAGAGCTTAGAACGGGAACCGCGACCGGGAGGTGTCGGTCTGAGCGGCTCCCACAGAGCTGCTGAGGGTCCTGTGTGTGCCCGCCCCCGGGAGAGCACGCCTGGGCTCTCGCCAGCCTCCAGGCTGCGAAGGCTTCCAAGCACTGGCTGTTCTTCAGGCATAGAAAACACTAGATATAGAAAACACTATCAGTAAGTTTGCAGATGACACCGAGTTGCTCTACAGAGGGACTGGGATAGACTGGATAGATGGGCCAATGTTAATGGCATGGCCTTCAATGAGGCCAAGTGCCAGGTCCTGCACTTGGGCCACAACAGCCCCATGGATGGCTACAGGCTGGGGGCAGTGTGGCTGGAGCTGCCTGGCAGAAAAGGACCTGGGGGTGCTGGGCAACAAGCGGCTGAACATGAGCCAGCAGTGTGCCCAGGTGGCCAAGAAGGCCAAGGGCATCCTGGCTTGCATAAAGAATAGTGTGACCAGCAGAAGCAGGGAGGTGATTGTCCCCCTGTGCTCAGCACTGGGGAGGCCACACCTTGAGTGTTGTGTCCAGTTCTGGGCACCTCAGCACAAGAGAGATATCGAGGTGCTGGAGCGAGTACAGAGGAGGGACATGAAGCTGGTGAGAGGCCTGGAGAACAAGGCTTATGAGGATCGATTGAGGGAGTTGGGGTTGTTTAGTTTGAGGAAGAGGAGGCTGAGGGGAGACCTCATCCCTCTCTACAACTGCTTGAAAGGACACTGTAGAGAGATTGGTGCTGGTCTCTTCTCACGGGCAATGAGCGACAGAACAAGAGGGAATGGCTGCAAGCTGCAGCAGGGTAGGGTTAGGCTGGACATTAGGAAAAAGTTTTTCACAGAAAGAGTGGTCAGTCAGTGGAATCAGCTGCCCAGGGAGGGGGTGGAGTCCCCATCCCTGACTGTATTTAAGAGTAGATTAGATGTGGTGTTGAGGGATCTGGTGTAGGGGAGAACTTGTAGAGTAGGGCTGATGGTTGGACTTGATGATCCCAAGGGTCTCTGCCAACCTGAATGATTCTGTGATTCTGTGATTTGCATACTTTCCCAAGCATTTCATCTCCAGTTCTTCTCCCCTGAAACAAGCCCGCTGTAGCTGTCACAGATCTGTATGCGCGCATCAGCACCGCCAGCTTGTACGTACAAGCGAGGAACGGAACGAGTACGAGGGAGTGTATAATGACAGCACGCTCCCCTTAGGTACATTAATGCCTGCTTATTTCTAGGGATGATGTTCCAAATAATTCACTGTAACGCTGCAAAATAATATGATTTTACTCTTCTTGGTGCCTACCTATCTTGAGTTAGACAGGGTGATATTCAGATACATTGAATATTGAGCATATGTATCTCATTAAGTGCAAAAAACTTGCTCTGTGGCAAGCTGGAGGAAGAGGCACGATGAGAGGGTGATGAAGGACACACACACACACACACACACACACACAGAGGAAACAGAAGTTTATGGATCCAGAAAACCTAGGACTCCATGAGCTCCCCCAGAACCATGAATCCGGCTGGGACCTGCCCACCAAAGCACAACAAAATTACAGACGGCATCCTTGATAGAAACAGCTCCTGAAGTGGAGCTTTTAGAGACAGGAGCGGAGCTGTGGGGCGCAGGACGCCCGCGAGGCTGGCAGCGTGTCAAACAGGGCTGACGTGACGGCACCGCAGCCATCCAGCTGGAACCCGCCGCAGGTACCTCCAGTACTAATAGGATGCAATCATTATACACAGGCACAAAAATCCGCCTCCCCAAAACCCAAGTGAAGCTTGAAGCATGTCAACCAGAAATGTCAAAGTCATGAATAAAACGAGGAGGGGAAAAACCAAAAAAGAAGGTTATCTTGAGGTAATTGCAGGCTTTTAATGAATGGAGTCACGCTAGACTCAAAGCCGTGTCACATCACACAGATATGTAAATAATACTGACAGATTAATGCTGAATTCCATAAAAGAGCTCAGAGTCGCTCGTTCAGAAGCTTTTAAGGCGCAGCAGTGGATAAAGCCCTGGTGCCTCACCCTTGGCCCCAGGCAGGCACTGACGCACGGCAGTGAGCCCCGGCAGGACACCCCCAACCCAAACCAGAACCATCACGGAGTCATGGAGTCGTCTGGGTCAGAAGGGACCTTTCAGATCATCAACTCCAACCATCGACCTAACTGACAAAAAGCCATCACTAACCCATGTCACTGAGCACTGTCAACCCGGCTTCTAAACCCCTCCAGGGACGGTGCCTCAACCCCTGCCCTGGGCAGGGAAGTCACTGGTACCCACAGCAAACACCTGAGCCCGTGGCCAGCACAAACACTGACTTGGCCAGTGGCGCTGCTCCAGCACAGAGGCAGCAAGAAGAAACCTTAATCATTGCCTGGCACTGATTGAATGTCATACTACAAAGGAAATCAGGATATTTGCTTTATTGATGCCTAGGTTTCTTAAATAAACCCCAGGTCATCGGTACCCGTGCTGAAAGCGCAGAGGTGTTCCTGCAAAGGAACAGCCCCCCTTGCCCCCTGCCCCTGGCACATCCTTACACCTGGCAACAAGACTACAGAGGTGTCAGTCCCACAGAAAAACCTCGTGCTTTGAAAAGCACAGACAAAACTTAATCCTAAAACCCACACGTGCCCTCAAATCCCCACGCAGGTTGAGTTATGTCTGCTGGCTTCCCCTGCTGCTCTTTCCTCTTGCCTGATACTCCATCCTCCCAATGTCTAATGAGAAAGGGCCCAAATTTGAGTTACCAGTGCTAAATAAACAACCTCAGGGCTGCACCAAAATCAGAAGGTTTTAATCAGGTGCCTCTCTTCCTTGGCCATCCAAATATAAAACCAAAACAGTCATTTTTCCAACTTCAACTGCACATTCTTGCTTTTTACTACTTGCCTGCATTAATTCAGCAGCAAGGTTCTCAGAGAAGAGCTCTGCCCTCAAGCTCTGGTGGTGGCTTCCCATCCATTCCAACAACATACATCAAAATTTTATAAAAGCCATAAAATATGCTGCAGTCTGGTTTTATCTTCTCTCTTTGAACATGCAAATAATTTGACTGCATCTTCCCCAAACACTCAATATCCAGTAATAGGAAGGAGCGGGATAATTTACTGGCTGGAGCGGGCAGAGGGAAGGGAGAAGGGCTGGGGGGGAGGAAAGATGCTGCTGCTCCTGTGTCTGAGCCACGCTGTGGGAACAGCGCTGGAGCAGCCTTGCTTCTTCTCAGACTTCTATCACCCAGTGCCTCTAATCTCTGCCACTGCCCAGAGAAAAGAAACCTTTGGGAATGCCAGCTCCCTCTTTCCACTGCACCACCCTTCCCAGCTCCTGCCTCGGTGCTCACCTCCCCTTCGCCTTCCTCCACGCCCCCATCAAAGAGCCTCTCCCCAGTTCAGACCCACCTCCCAGCGCTACTCCTGCTCAGGCTCCTCCAGCAGGATCTGGCCACAGAGAACGTTAGGGAGCAGGAACCAGCACTGCCGTGGGCTGTCGGAACTGGCAGCCTCGGCTCCTGCCCACCCTGCTTTGGTGGCTGCATCCTTTGGGTGGGATGCTCTCCCACGGGAGCACAAGCACACTCCCCAACCTCTGCAGGCTTTGGGAACACTAGGGTGAGACACCCAGGAGGCTGGGGACACCCAGAGCTCCCAGGTAGGGAACAACTGTGTCCCACGCCTCCAGGCTGAGCGGCACCAGCAAGGTGGGCACTGGGCAATGTCAGAGCACAGAGCTGGGGGGGCTCTTCACTCAGCTTCCCTGCCCATAGCCACAATAATCAATTAGCGAACAGTAATTGCCTCGGCACTGGACAGGGTCTTTAATTAGGACAGGACTGGCTGCAGCTGGGTGTCACTGGGCAGCGTCTGGTGAGCAAAATGCTCGGCCACCAACTCTGTGCCTGCACCTCCGTGGTCACAGGGCTGCTCCCCTGCAGTGTCCTCAGATTGGCCAGATCTGACACCAGTGCCCACCCCCAGGGAGTCTCCCTGCGAAGAGGGGTCGGGGGGACGTCACCCAGCCTGTGGAGCCCCTCACCAGCAGCACCCACAGGCTCCCTGTGGCCAGTGTGCAGAGTCCAGCCCGGGGAGCGCAGGCTCCGCTTCATCTGCACCCAGAGGAGCCCAAGAGTTAATTCATTTTTCGATTCTACTGCCCTCCCAAGAAGCAGGGGAAGCAGAGGAAGCCTGTGGTGAGGAGGGGGCAGGCCAGCCGGACAGAAAACAGCAGACCCCGGCGCTCCCCGCGCTTGTTTTCCAGAATTACTTTCACTGACTTTAATTAAGCTTTCCCCAGACTCACCAGCTTGGAGAGATTAAAGCACGAGAGATCGCGCCAAAGAGCTGGCGTTCCGCACAGCTTTCCCTATAAGCTTTTACAGTTCTGTAATTGAATTCACATACAAATGCATCACAATTACGCTATGTGAAAAGCCACCCTGACCTACTTTCAAGCCAATTTATACAAGCCACGTACTCCATGGATGCTTTAAGTCACTTTAGAAACAGAGCATCTCTTTTGTCTTTGTCAGACAAACGTAACCGTTACTGGTGAAACCAGAAATGCCTCTTGTCCTGCGAGAGACCCCTTCTATTGAGAAATGTTGCATGAGGTTTGCTTGCAAGAAATTATCTTGCATTTCCATGTAATCTTAATCACTTGTTATTGCCATGTACGTGGCATTGCAGCAGCAGAGCCCAGCAGACAGGCTCCAAGCAGGCAGAGCTGCTGTGCTGGTCACCCGCTGAAGTGGGGGTAAGCCCACTCACCCACCCGCCCCCCACCCCTGCTGCAGATTTCATGGGTGAGCTTCCTTATGAGGTTCAAAAAGCTAAAGACCACTGGGTTCTCCATCTTCTGTCTGAAATAAGGGAAAGCGAGTCAGAGTTCTATTACCAAATGAATAAAGTATTGGGAGGCGGCACCATTCACCCCAAGAAACAGGGGACCTGTAACCACCTCGCAGGGAGCAGCCCCCCAGCGCGCTCAGCCCTGAGAAGCCTGAACTCGTAAGCTCATGTCCTGGTTTGAGGTAAAACAGCACCAATTGTCTGGTTTACAGTTTTGCCTTTTTAGCTGCTAACTCACCAGGCTCCGAATTAACAGCAGGTTGGTCAGAAA
>VZTM01042292.1:0-20244 GCA_013400555.1 Jacana jacana
AGAACCATCAGTCAGGGAGTTATGATGAAATAAAGCTTCTATGAGCTTTATGTGTCATTAAAGATGTTATTTATATTCCTGCCTATATTCTACCTGTGGGTAGAATCATCATGAAGGACTTAAAAGATAAAGAAAATGTGGAGTGTGATACCACCTTCCAAATGCTAATTTAATAGTATGTTTCTCAAAATTTCTTACTCAACAATTCTCATATGAGAAATCTATTGTTTAGTTTTATGGTTAGCTTTAACCATCTACTTTTGGTTTTAAGTATACAAAAGACAAGAGAATGAAGATTATAAAAAGTTCTCTTGCTTTAATAAAAATTAAGGGTTTTTTTCTCTTTCACATAAATAATTTCATGACAAAGTGATTTATTTATTTTTTTTTCATTTGTTTCTATAAAATCTAGTTACTGTTATGCATTTTTTTGCTTGTCCCTACTCCTCTGCTGGTTCTGTACCTAGGTGCAGTCTTAGGTGCCAGTGTGAAGACAGAAAATGTTTTATGCTTGTTGACAGCAAAATTGATTTCTTCTGGAATCAGTATGAGTAACCAAGATGTATATTCTCTCACTGTTATTATCTAACATTTGGGTTGCATGACACGGAACTGAAGTGGTTAGCATTTAATGTACTTCAATCTTTATTAAGAGTACAATTAATTTGTCTTTGGTATTTGAAATTTGTGCAAATAAAGGGATTTTTGGTAGGTGTTAGGTGTTGCCCACAGCTTCCCTCCTCTTCTCAGAGTCATGCTTTTGGCTTTCCTGAGCTGCACATCCAACATGATCTAATCCTTTTCTGCAGGTAAAAAATTTTCAGGGAGACCCATGTGTACACTACTGACTAACAAACGGTATGAGCTGCTCTACAACTGCGGGATTCAGCTCTTGCATATTGGGAGGCCCTTGGCTGCCTTTGAATGCCTGATTGAGGCAGTCCAGGTTTATCACTCAAACCCTCGTCTTTGGCTGCGGATAGCAGAATGCTGCATTGCTGCCAACAAAGGGGTAAGTAGATCTGCAAATTGCTTATTTTGATTGTACTTACAAAATGCATGTAATGAGAAGAAGAAAGAACACCTTGAGTTGAGCTATGCATTTTAAAGGCCTAATGTTGCACCTCTAAGTCCAGATTAATTATTTTTGAGTATATGTGTGTTTGCGGGTTTAGTCTGAAGCTGCAAGAGGTGGAAGAAAACCACAACAGAAACAGTCTTGAGCCCCAATCTTTCATTGATTTTTCTAGTTCAGAAGAATTTGAGCAGGCTGTTTGAAAGACTGGCATGAGATGAAACAAAAGCAGACGTACTGAATGTCCTCTGGAGCATCCTGGTTTCAACCTGTTGATCCTTGTCTGTTTAGGATAGACCCCTATGTTAAAATTCAGAGATTGTTTGTTCTTAGAACAGAAAACTGCACCAAAATAGTACGTCTGTGAAATCGGGATTCTGTGCTTGATTCCCTGTGAAACTCTAATTCTCCCCCCATGAGTGTGGGCCTTATGATGTAATCTGTGATTGCATGATCCCATGCAGTCACTTCCACAGTATGCCCCTTTCAATCAGTGCATGGGATGGGTGGGATAAATTGAACAAATTGACTATATTCACTCTATTTCTATTCCACCCTCACCCCTGAATTCTCACTGTTTTCCCTCTCTGGATGGCCTCTGTACCTTTATTTATGCACGCTATCCAAATTCTTCCAAATGCAAAATTTGTAACTTTTCCCTCAGGAATTTTAATGGTGCTGATAATTTCAGTACCATTTCAGAAAATTTAAGATATTCAGAGCTTTACAGGAGAGGTTTGTTTGTAGCCAGATTTCAGGCACAGCAGTCAGAGTTTCAAGTGTTTTGAGTCAAAAAGGGACTGACTTTGATTGTCTGTGTGCTAGCTGTTGTCAGACTCAGGCTCCTTGAGTCTGGCTTTCTTCCTGCTGCAGTGGGGCCGTTGTGTGGCATACTGGAGGGCTTGAATTCATGTCACAAAACCACCATGCTGTTTCCTACATTTGTAAACTTACAAGAAAGAAATTAGCTTTGGATACTGGTAATATTAAAAGCAAAGGGGAAGTGTCTTTAAATTCTAAGACAGATTGACTTTATGACACGTGAGGCCCTAAAATGAATAGTGTGTTCAATTTGACCGTGTAACTCCATTTGCAGTAATATTCCTTCAGGTCTAAGTATGGATTCAGATTTATGCTCTGAACATCACACAGAAAAATAATTTCACTGTAGCTAATTTTCACCTGTTTTAGTGTTTTGATTTACAAAATTTAGATGGAAGATGATTCTCTTTCTGCAGATTTTTAAACAACTTTTTCAAAATGTGCTTCATATCCAAACTTATTGCATGCAATTTTTTATTTGGCAGTAAATGCCATTATAATACCAATGTTCTTGACAATAGAGTCTGATAGATTTTCTGAAAAGTGACAGCTATTTAAATTGCAGATTTAGGGTAAGTTTGGGTTTTTTTTTTTTCCTTAAACATACAATTCTTCATCACTAACTTTACTTAGCAGCAAAGTTGTTAAGATGGTTCATGGTGAAATAAGCATGCCAACCCCAGTAAATAAGGTGTAGAGAGAATTCTTGCTGCTGACAGCTTGGGTGCTTTAAGTTCATCTGACCCTCAGAACATCTGCATACTCAAAAATCTGTTAATTTAACTTTGCATGTGTTGTGGTTCAGGTTCATGCTCCCCATGGAACAAGTTGAAAGCAGCTTTCTGGGAGGGTTTTTGAATGCTGTGTGAGCAGGGAGAGAAGATGGCAAATATTGCAGTGCCAATCCTGAATATTATTTTATTTCTTTTTAGATATCCTAGCTGTTCTCTTAATATGGCTTGCTTCATTGTTCTTTTGCTTTCAAAACAGAGGAGAAACTAGGTCAGTAGGCTATCAGACAAGCTGTCAGGACTAATCTGTGGTTAGGCTGTGTGCAGTACAATCCCTCTGCGATACAAAGACAATAGAAGGTGCTTGAACCTTTGTGGTACTTAAGATTTAAAGCTGTGTCCATATGAACTATTGATTCTTACATTTTGTCAGGATTTGAAGTCTTCCAGCTCTCACTTATTTTGTCAAGCCATTGTTCAGTAGCCTTGATATTTTAGTCCTTTTTCTCTCTTTTTCCTTTTAGACATCAGAACAAGAGACTAAAGGTCTTCCCAGCAAAAAGGGAATTGTGCAATCTATAGTAGGTCAAGGCTACCACCGTAAGATAGTCCTAGCATCCCAGTCGATACAGAATGTCGTTTATAAGTAAGTGTTTTCCATGGGCTCTTTAACAAAGGTATGTTAAGAAAATAGGGATACATATGGCTTCATCAGGAGTTTTTAAAACTGTCATGGAATAACTGTTCATTTTGGAATTATTAATGTAGTGAAGAGAGGCATGCAAAGAGTTTTACTTGATCGTTTTGGATGCCTTCTCTAGGGTGGCCAGCAGAGGGCTTACCTGTGTAGCCGTTCTAACTAAGAAGGCCATTAAAGCTTAAAATTTATCTGAAGTTTACATTTCCAGTTAGCTAAATCTGTCCTCTTTTTCTCTTAAAGACACATTTTCAGTAATCTGCTCTGGAAGAGTGCTAAAAAATGTAGCTGAGCTGTCGTAAAACATCAGGAAGCGAAGTAAAGCTGTATAGTTGAATCTGCTCACTGTATTAGAGCATCATAATGTACTTTCCATATATAAAAATAGCAAGAAGCATGTGTTTTCATAAATTAAACATGTTATATTAAAACGCTATTTAACTTCTTTAGGATAGTTTTCTCTGCAATCACATCTTTCTGGAGCTCTGGGTTGGGTTTTGGTTGGTTTGTATTGTTTTGTTTTGTTTCACTTTGTTGGGATTGCTACTCACTGTTTAACTTCTGTGTCTCTTTAAGCGATGGGCAGTCCTCAGCAATACCTGTAGCCAGTATGGAATTTGCAGCGATTTGTCTAAGAAATGCCTTGTTGCTACTGCCAGAAGATCAGCAGGAGCCAAAGCAGGAAAATGGATCTAAAACTAGTAGCCAGCTGGGGGGAAATGCAGAAAACAGTGAAAGCAGTGAAGCATGCAGGTAACCAGCATTGCACGTAAACCTTTCTTTATGTCTGAAGTAAGTCTGGGCTGACAGTCTGTGTCTGCTCCCTGTGCTGTTGGGCCAGCAGAGAAAATAACATACTTGTAAATTCTCAGCAGTGTTGGGATATCCAAGGAAATTGTTTAGCTGCTCGTTGTTTTAATTGCTGGTGTGCTAATTTAAGAATGAAATACCCAGTTGATTCCTACCAGCCCGAACAACTAATAAATTAGGCAGGGAAATTCTGATTTTTTCCTCTGGCCATCTTATTCTCTGTGCTGCAGGTGTTATGTTTTCCCACACCCTCCTGAAGTGCACAGTGGTAGTTTTTTGACTGTGAGTGAAGTTTCACATGTTACAGTGATTGTGTGTGTGCAGGTGCACCAGGTACTTGGTTCAATATATAAATGTCTAGCAACTTTGTTGTAAACGTTTCCCCATGATCAGATCGGACATTTATCAGCCCTAGCATGCTTTGTTGTGTTTGGTATAGACTGGAAATGGGAAATAATGTTTAGAAGGTAAGTAGGAAAGCAGCATGCAGCTATTCACTAATAAATTCCATTTTACAAAAAACAGTTTAAGAAAAATCTTTGTTTTGAAGCTTTAAGGAGAAAAAAAACTTATAGACTATATGTGTCAAACGTTAAATAGCAGAAAAGTGTTTTAATTTTTTGTGTTGAGCCTGATGTTTTCTGAACTTCCTTTTGAAGTGTAACTTTGGCTGCAGTGTGCTCTTTCATTAATGACCATTTGGAGAAAGGAAGAGTTACAATAACTGATCCGGAAAAAGTGGCTGTGCTAGAACTTGAGCTACTTGGAGTAATGAGAAAACACAATGTTTTTGTCAGACCCCAGAACAGATGCATTTTAAGAAGATACTTTTGCCACGTGGCAAGATTGTACTGCTCATATGCTGTGCTGCGCGGGCACAACCTCCGATTCCAAGGTCGCCTGGGATAGGCTTGGGCTGGTTGTTGGTGGCTGCTGCTGCTACAACAGTAGTTGAAGCTGTTCTCTGTAACCCTTATGTCCCAAGGACAGTTGTTCCTGTCAAGTGACCAGATAATGTATAAACTTTTGAGGTGGGAAGGGGTGTGTGTTTCTTGCTTATCAAGGCTGGAGGGTGTGAACTAGCCTCCCCCGGCAGGCGGTATGGCAGCCCACTGAGGTGAAACTCTTCTGGTTCAAACAAGACTTCAATTTTAAGCTTACAAGCCCACAGAGATGGTGGTCCTTACTCAGACAAGAGCTTTATTTTTTTTTAGTTTTGTTTTGTGGGTTATGTCTGTAGGAGTGAGGAAAGGAGAATATGCCCTGTACAAGAATATCCTGTACTGCCTTCGGCTTTCAAAACTAGATTCTTTTTCTGCTTAACAAAAAAAAAAATAAATTAAAGATTCCCTTATATCTCTCAGTGGTCACTGCCAATTTCAAAATGTCCAGCAACAAAGGCTGTTCTTCCATTTGTGTGTCGCATTCTGAAAGGTTCTGTAAGGATTTGATCCTTCTGCAAGAGAACAGTAGAAGATGTAAGGCATTTGAAGAAAATGACACTAATTGAACAGGAAGGTTTTGCAGCAAATCCCACTAATTGAGCAGGCTGACTCTGAGACAGATTCTTCTGTTATTCACAAGGAAACAGTGAATACTTTCAGTGGTTAAGGGTGTTTTTTAACCTAATGTTTGGGAAAGGCATAAGCTATATACACTATAGTAGCATTCAGTACAGGTTTCCTTGGAGTCTGTTTTGAAGGTCTAATAGTAGAGTTATTTTACCTGTTTGTAATGAGCTGATACTAAACTACATCAATGAAAAAGTTCTTGTTAGGTGGACAGACTCAGTCTCAATTCTGATTTTTTGACCTGTTGTTTCTAACTCTCAGCGTCTCTCTCTCTCTGCCATAGTGCAGCTGTTATCCTTCTCTCCAGCTTCTCATTCCAGAAGGATGTTGTATTTCATCTTATTGGAGAGCAAAATTGTAGGCTTTTTAGTAGGGCAAATACTTGCTCCCCCCAAAAAGCCTAGTGTAACTGTAGGAAAGTTTGGGAGTTTTGTTTTTCAAAAAAGGTATTTTGAAATAAGAGTAAAGGCAGCTAGAAGTCTAAAGAAAGCTGTAGCACTTTGTGCATTATCTTTCTAGAATATTTAGGTAATTAGTTTTTAAGATGTCTAGGGAGAGAACTAGTTTATTGCTTTTCTTACAGGCTAAAAGAAGAGAGGCTAAAAATGCAGCAAGTTCTGCCTCTCCGTTTACAGTCCTTGCCCAACACCGAGTTTCAGAAATAGCTTGGGACTGTGGAGAATGGCGTGGGTGGTTTGGTCTGTCACTCAGATCCTTCCCAGCAAGTGTCCCCCTTCTTCCTTCTCAAATAGAACAGTTGGGAAAAGAGCACATGCCTCAGTTTTGGCATAGTTTCACTTCCCTGGTTTTTAGGCAATAGAATTTTTCTTGCCCTTTTAAATGGAGTGAATAAATATCAATCCATCAATGCTTATTGTACTAGAATTTTGTAATTAATTACTTCTAGTCAGTCCCTATAATTAATACACTGTTTTTATTCTAGCAATAAAGGTCACGAAGGGGATAAATTCATCGCAGCTCCACCTTCTTCGCCTTTGAAGAAACAGGAATTAGAAAATTTAAGGCAAGTAAATAATATAAAATATTCACTTGCATTATATATTGGGCAAAACTAAAAAAATCAAGCCCCATAAACGACAACATTAAAAACCTGATGATGGCTATTCTGATTGGTGGGAGGGGTGGAAATTACTGTATGATACCTTTTCCCTTTATAGCCTTGATAAAGTTCGCTTGGAATTCAGCCCCCACAGCGTGATGTGCTTGTTGGATGGGGAAAAAGCTGAAAGTTGTAAAAGAAGCTGCACTGCTTTCAAATGAGAATGGTGCTCCTTGCAGCCAGGGTAAATTCATAATTTGCATAAAATAGAAAGAAAAATTGCTTCTGTCCAGGTAAAATTTGAGTGTAGACTTCGTCGTGTTCTCAAAGATCCTTGAACTACTTGTTCACAGTCTGAGTGCTCTCCAAACAGAGTAACTCGTGTGTGTCTGAATAAGTATCATGTTATCTGGAACCTCTTTACTTTTCCCCAACAATTTTTATCATTTGCTGGCAATGTTAATTCAGGTGGCTGCCAGCCCATTGAAAATCTCTCTTACTGTAAAGCTTGCACTTGTTTTAAAACAGATTTATTTGTTCTAATTTCCATTATGGACAAAGCACACAGTAATTTCCCACTTAAACTCTTAGGTAAACACTCTGTTCCAGCCTAACCCCAGGTAACCTGTGTTTTATAATGACCATCTCAACTTTTACTTTGCTACATGTAGTGGAGCAAATCTCCTTGTATTCATTTAAAAGCAATTTAGCAGGAATATGTGAGGAGACATTACTGAGACCTTGATTATTTATTCTGAAGTGGTATGAGAGCATGCTACTCAAAATAGAAAGCACTGGATTAAATCCAGTGGTGTGGGTTGGTTATTGGTTGTGGTTTCTTGTTTTTTTATTCCTCCTGACTGTTGACAGTGTGGTGGCCACGTGTCAAAACTACCTGGTGTCACAATGTAAGGATTCTTTTTTTTAAATACATAGTCTTTTATTTCACAACCAACTGTTGCTATCTAGTGATGAAACCTGACAACGTGTCAGGAAAAACTGACCAGTTTAGCAAGAATTACACTGAACATCATGTAAAGAACATCATGTAAGGAAAGGAAAAGCATTGATTTTTTTTTTTTTTTTTGAATACTTGCCTTGGTGTGTAAATCCAGAGGACTTAGACATCCCTATTTCTAAGTTTACTGCAGATAGCTGTGAAAAGCAAAATATATTGCATTCAAATGTTAGTATATTCCTGTAGTCTTGTTTACTAAGGAGCTAAGTGAGAAAATTAAAATTTTTGTCTAGTCAGGGAAATGAAAAATAAAACCTGAATGTTGTCCAGGATTATGCTGAGGAATAGGTGTCTATTTGGTTCAGTCTTTCCCTGTTAACTCACTGGACTGAAAAGCCTCGAATGCTTCAAAACTGAAACGGGCAACCTAAATGTTGGGGGGCTTTGCACTAATTTGTACAGTTGCACTTCCTAATAAGAGTTTCAAATGACTGAGTTTGCCCCTAAAAATTTCTTAAAGATACCATCTCTAAAAGGCTTATGTGTCGTGTATATTGTTTGGTACTTGTGCACAAATTAGTTGAGCAGACAGACTGTTCACACAATAAGCAGTAATTCAACTGCAAGGTCTCAAAAGCAACAACCAAAAGCTGCTAAGAATTCACACACAGAAGGTGGAAACTCTAAATTTCCCCTCTGAGTTTCTTCTAAATGATTCTGCTTCTTGCTGCTTCTCATCCTGCGAGGATCTCAGCTCATCAGCCTGTGGTGTATTGTAGCACCACCAGAACAACCCCACGCTGCCAGGATACACCAGAGTAAAGGACTTCTGGTAGACCACAGTGCTGCATTTGGAAATTTTGGTGGATTTTATTGTAGAAATTGAGATGGACAGCAACAGCTGTTGTTGTGGCCTTGTCCCTGTAGATTGAGCTACTTTGTGTGGGAATGTTAATTTTCCCCTTCAAAGCAGCTAGATGTAAGGGAATAGTTTGATCACCCAGTCTGTCCTGAACATCCTAGATTTGGGCTGCAAGCCCTTACTGTGAGACACGTGATGCGATTTACCCTTTTTTCCTTTCTGTTGACTCTTCCATTGGCCATTTCCAGTCCATCATTATGCTTTATTTATTGTATTTGCTTACATATTTTTGAAATCTGCATACCCTAGTCTGGTATTCCAAAAGCATCGCTGACTTAGCTAGTAATTTCACAGGTAATACTGTAAAGACCCATTGCCCACCAATATACCTTGCCTCTTCTCCACACCTACCCAGTTTAACCTCATTTATCCCCTTAAAGGTTGCAGTGGGCTGTTTGGCCCTGTCACAATGATGGAAGCTTACAATGACTATCACCCATAACTGTTTCACTCTCTTCTTCCTCACTCTCAGCCATTGAGTAGTTCTCTGTCGTCTCCCTTGTGCTGGTGCTGAATTTCCCCATTGAATAAGGACCATCTGCATCCTCTATTTCTTAATATTTGGGGTTGGTTTGCCTGCATTGAAACATATGGAGTAGTTTGTATCTGCTGTTGTGCTTAGCTAGCTATTTGAAATTATTTCAGATTAGTGGTGCTCTCTGTAGGGTTTAGAAGTGCCAGTTTTGGTGCCTTCATAGTAAGTTTTAAAGAATTGGATTTGCTGTGGCTTGCCCTTTGCCTGAGAAATAAGCCAAGTCAGATGTGGAGTTTGGATTCTGTAAACTTGCAGTTGGTGTGGGCTGACAACTCTTGTTGCCTAAACCTGCACAAGAGGCTGTTTGACATAATCTGGCAGTTTAAAAAAACATTTTTCTTTTTCCTAGTGCAAAGGCAGTTTTATTTAGGGCATGTGAAGGCTCAGTGATGCTGGAAGTCTGCCGTGCTCAAAGGCGACCTGCGGAGTTTTGTCAGAATCCTGACCGAGGTGAAAAACTAGTTTGTCTTTTCCCTTGTGGTGCAATTCTTCTGCTCTGGTTGGCTGTCAGGTCTCCTGAGCGTTTGGTTCAGCTGGCTCAACAATGGATCCAAGTGCACAAGAACAGTACTGCAGGGAAGAAAACCTGACCGTTTTCCCCTTCTTCAGATGGCTGTTGCTGAAGAATCTTGCCAGCTCTTACATGGCTTAAACATGACAAGCCCTTGGAGCAGAGGAGTAGGTTCAGTTTTGCTGGACTTGCCTATTGTATGGTTGGAGTGTCTTGTGTTTGAGTTTATTCTTTCAGAAAGAAATATGGGCTTTAAAAAAAGTTGTGGGGAAAAGGAGACACATTGATATAAAGGGTAAATAGCAACCAACTCTATCACCCTTGGCTTGTGTCTAAGGGTATTTAGCTGGTGACATTAGCAGCTCTGCTGGTTTAAAAGCTGTACTTCCTTAAAGCAGAGATGAAAAGAGGCTAGTTAGAAGCAGGCTGCTATTACAGAGACTACTTCCCCCCCTCCATTGCCTCCCCCTCCCTAGTCACAACCTTTCAGAAATATTTTAGGTTTGGGACTTGAGCTGGGGAAGCTTTCCTCTCCCTCTCTCAAGCTTTTGTATGTGTTCAGATTTGATGTGACATGTGGGCACGGTGGAGAGGAAGTGGGGGGTAGGGAGAAACACTGGAGAAGTTTCTTATCCTGCTTGTGCATAATTAAGGAGCATGCCTCCTGGGAAAGGGGAATAAAGGCACCCCAGGTCCTGCCACGAATTACATGACTTACTGCTGGACCGAAAGTGGGCTTGACAGTTGCCAGAAGGTTGCACGGTAATAGCCCACCTACCAGCGGGAGAGTGGAAGGCTCTTCTCCCACCGCTCCCAATGTGAGACCCTGCTAAAGAGGATCCACTCTTCCTCCCTGGAGGAAGACAGAGTCTGTGCTCACAGCGAGGCGTTGCTGCCCGAGGACAGGGCAGCCTGGGCTGAATAATGCCTTAGGAGGTGGAAAATACCCCCAAGTGCTGTGTCTGGGGAGCCAGGGGGGCAGCTTGGCCTAATGACGGCATCCTGATACGGGGTTATTGTTTGAAGATGGAAAATGCAGGTAGTTCGGATTTCGTTACAGGAACTGTCAGAGATTTTACAGGTTTGGAAAGATAAGTAAAAGTCTGTGACAGCAACAAAATGCCACGCATCAATCCGTCTTGGCAGTGGGTTACAGCTCTCCATGGAACTGGGAATGCCGGATTCTCCAGAGTTCGTCTCCCTGTGTGCAAACGCTGTACAGCCTAGGAGTGAAATATGCTACAACTTCACTGACTGCTACTGCGTGTCCATAGGTTGTATGCTGCAGAAATCCACACATCTGCCAAGCTTTGCTGCAGCAGGAGGAGAGGGCAGGCAGGCACAAATCAGAGCGCAAGGCAAAATGAATAAAAAGAGTGTGGGAAAAAGAAGGCTGTCCATAAGAAAAATGACATGTGTAATGAGGCCCATCTCTTCTTAAATCTGTTATTTATGGTCAAAATTTCAAAATCTTACTGAGCATAAAGCAGTGGTCCTTGATTTATACTGACAGGGTGCAAGGTATGTATCTCCTAATTAGAGAATGCGATTGAGGCTGTCAATAAAACACGAGTTCCTTTACTTCATAGTTTGACTCGAAGACATTATTGAAAGTTTATGATATCTTCAGCACTTAACAAGAAATAAGTCTTACAGCTGCACTTGGAATCACAAAATTCTCCATTTAACATATTGGCTTCCCCCCCTCCCTTTTCTCTTTCTTTTTCCCTCCAGGTGCTCAATACTTGCATGTAGTGCTTACGTGGCTCTGGCTTTGGGCGATAACCTTATGGCATTGAATCACGCAGATAAACTTCTTCAGCAACCAAAGCTGTCAGGGTCTCTTAAGTAAGTCTGATGCGGTCATTTCTTCTTTCTCAGCCCTGCTTTTTGCTGGAGAGTTCTGAGTTGGAGCTTCCAATGTCTGTAGCTGCTTGCCCATTCTCTGTATCTGATGCAAAAAATTGCTTGGCCCGCTCCTGTTCTTGTTGAAGCCCTGACTAAATGTTCATTGACACGCAGGAACGTGAGTCCCCTTGTTTGTGTATGAATTCCATGTAATTCAGGATCCATTGCTGCCTTTGTTGCTATTTGTTAATATCCAGCCTTGGGTCCCACGCAGTGCCAGGGCTGTCTGGTCTCTGTCGCAGTTCACTGCGGGGCTGCACATGCTGGTGTTGGCACAGCACGAGGTGCAGACGTCAGCCCATGCCATCACACTGCTGAAAGTTTGTTTATGAAACCACAGCCTCAGAGGGGAAGGTTTGCTCAGTCAGAGGAGTAGCAGATCTTGGGTGTGCAGGACTCTCACCTTAACTGCTACTGTTGATTTTTATCAGTTCCATTCTTTGATTTCTCTTTTTCAATTCTTAAATGGCACTGCAGTTTTTGGAAAGATGTTCAAAGCTCATTCTGTTTCTACCCACCAGCTCTTGTACATATCTGCAAATTCAAAAAAGGCAGCTTTACAGCCATCCTTCTGACCTCAGTTGTGCATGTCATTCCTATGTCATGCACAGGATAAAATACAGCAGAGGGGTTTACGGTAGGGATGGTATTTTTCAAAACTGGCAAGATACTCGCAGAAGGCAAGCTAACTTGTGCTTATTTTTATATGCTGACATCATGCTCTAAAATGGTCCATGCCAATTAAATTCTTTTTGGCTCCCATGCTTCAGACTACTGCAGAAGTTCACCTTTTTGCACAGTCATTGTATAAGCAAGATTTTGGAGGAGTTTGCAAGGTAGCACGGCGTTTTGTGAAGGCAGTGTTACCATGATGGAATGCAGATGGCAGATTTTGCAAGGGCAGGGGAGCAGGTGTCTTGGTCCCGGGATCCTAGGCTTTTCTGCAGGTTGGGAATATTGAACTGCTCCTGGTTGCTGAAGGGAAATCAATTGGATGTAGAAAGTTCCGTTTGCTGTATCGCATCTAAATTATTTTGGATGATTGACTGATATTTTACTTGTGGTTTTGTAATTGATTGCACCCAACTGTGGGGACAGTTTGCAGTGTACTGTGTACAGCCACGTAAAGCCAGTGGGAGCTTTTTTTCCTGAACTTGTGTTTCAGATTGAGTATTTGCAAACTAAGTACACTCTCAATGGAACAGAAAGGAATCCTGATGGAAAGTTGAAAAGGAAAGCTGCTGATCGGCTGAGCTGAACTCCAAGTGTCAAACACCAGAATCACTTAATTCTTTTGCAAATACTGTGGTTGGAAAGATGTCTGTGCCCCATGGACAGGCCTGTAGAGTTGCTGTCCTTAGAAATGCAACTTTCTTACAAAATTAATTGGGTATTTTTCAAGTATAAAGTCACTTAACACCTCAAATTATAGATGTAGCCATATCATGGGTGGTTTTGTAAGGGTTCCTTTTTTAATTCTCTGAGATAAAGCCATGCCAGGGTAATCTTTCTGGAATGACAGTGCCAGTGCATGAATGAATTGTCATCACTGCAGGTTTTTTCACCACTTTAGTGCCTAAAAGCAGTAAATAGCAGAGCTGGGTGTTATGACAATACAGGCCCCCTAACTTCCATTCATGTGCTTGAGTTAAAAACTGTATTCAGTTTATCTTGCATAACGGATTGTGGGGGTGGTTGTGCTGACATTTGTACCAAACCCTTTGCTGTTGTAGGTTTCTTGGGCATTTGTATGCAGCAGAAGCTCTCATCTCTCTAGACAGAATATCTGATGCCATCACTCACTTGAACCCCGAGAACGTCACTGATGTTTCCCTCGGGATCTCCTCAAATGAGCAGGATCAAGGTTAATGAATCCATACTTCATTAGAACCAATTATGCTTTCAGCTGCCTGCCTGCTGTTAATTTCTGTATACAAATGTGACGATGATTAAGACATCTTGTTTTAAGACCATAGGTTGTTGGGGGGTGTTTGTGTTGGTGCTGTGTTTTTGTTTTCCTGCTTTAGTTCCTACTTTGTGTTTGGTTTGTCTGTTGCATGTTTGTCTTTTCTTTGAAGTAGGTTATTCTGAAACTTAAATAGAACTGTACATTGTAGCATTCTGCCTTGCTTGAACTTCACTTTTGAGTGCTGCTTTTGATAAATACACCATTGTGGTTAAGTTTGTGCTTTATACCTTCTCTTCCAGCTTTTTAGCCTCCAAACTAGGCTTTGGGATATCAGTGAAGCCCACTTCCTGTGCTTAGTGAGAGATAGGAGTAGGGAGAACTTAGTTAACCTGTACCTTAATCTTCTTGCAGCACTTCCAGCTGGGTGTGAGTATTCAGTAACAGAAAAGCCCATCTGTGTAGTTAAGTCCAGAGAAGCTCTGGCTTCAGTGACACGTCCACAGTTTAAACTTCACAGGACTTGCTGTAGCTCTTGGAGAAGCAAAATATTAAGGATAGGAAGTTTTAACTGGCATGAACTCTTGAGTAAGACCATAAAGATGGATTATTTTTGCAATAAGTTTTTAAAAAGCTTACAGAACATGATGGAGTTTGTTGTTTTGTGTTTTTTTTTCTTTTGCAGGGTCTGACAAAGGAGAGAACGAGGCAATGGAGTCTTGTAAGTACCAGGCACTGCAGTCAGCAGAGTACAGAAACTTATCGGCCAGTTCCAAAGAAAAGTGCAAGGGAAAAGAATGGGGGGTTTATTATTTCTTTTAATTGCAGCTGGGAAGCAGACCCCACAGTGTTACCCCAGTTCAGTCACCTCGGCGCGAACAATGATGCTGTTTAACCTGGGGAGTGCTTACTGCCTGAGGAGTGAATACGACAAAGCACGGAAGTGTCTTCATCAGGTATGCAGAAGAAATCTCCAAACAGCTTTTGGGGACAAACAGGCTTCCTTGGGAGCACCATTTGGATCAGAGCACATCCTGCTGGTTTCATAGCTTGGGTTGATTTGCTGGGTGCTGGTGGTGCTGCTCTGTCTCTATGAACCAATCTTTATTAGTGACATAACAGCAAGGAATTGCAGATTTATTTGTGTAAATAATTCAGTGCCACTATGGGAAGGTGGGGTTTTTGAGTGAGTTGGTTGGTTGGTTTGTTTTTATAGATTATATCAACCAGTGAAATATAACTAGTGCCATGTGACATTTTCTAAGGTTTCAGTTGTTTTTGTATCTTCCAATAGTAATTGTTGTATTTCAGAGGAGAAAGTTCTTGAGTTTACTTCTCTCTAATGAGTTAGAACACCATTTGAGCTGGTATTTTTAAGGCTGCAAGAACAAACTGCAGTTTGTATGTCTCTCGTCTGTCTCTTGGCCTGTGAATTCTCCAGACCTGCTCTTGAGACCCTCTCTCCTCACTTACCCTGTGTGACTCGGTCTCTTACAGCTGGGACCGACCTTTCCATATAATAGATCTGTCTCTTTGCAGCCATTCCTGTCTGTCAGAAGACTGCTCAAATGCCTCGCTCTTGAGCTGCAAACTGACACAGTGGTTTTCCAGATTACTTCACAGTAGTTGTATCTGAACAGGCTCAAACTGTGAGAAGTTCTCAGCTGCTTAAGGCCCTTGTCTTGCTTTGTCTTTCCTCCAGAGGCCTCTTAGGATTGGGCAGGTGTCTGTGCTTGGGCCCTGTAGCACATGTGTGAGGCCATCTGATCTGTGGATGCACAGCATAGTATGTCTCTGCATCTACAATAAATTGACTTCATAGCTGAAAACTATCTGTATATGGCAAGCTAATAAGCAATCCATGTTAACTTTGTATTCTGAACCTTGGAGCAGTGGAGGTTACCTGCTTCACTTGTCATCTCGCCACCAAACCACAGTATGGTGACCCAGGAATGAGAGACTCCTGTTAACATAAGCGTACAGCAGCTGGTGCTGCTCATTAGCCTGAAACAGTCTTGCAATGCAGATAATCGTTCTGTCTCTCCTCGCTGCATAAACCTGATGGAGTGTATTAGTTTGAAGAAAAATCTTAGTTTATGACTTATTTGTTTGTTAGCCAGGATGATGGTAATGGCCTTCTCAAGGGGCAGTTTTGTGCAGCTGGATGTTTTTCTTAAGGACTTTTTCTCCCCACTTCTCTCTCCTTTTTCACTAAGGCTGCTTCGCTGATCCACCCCAAAGAGATCCCTCCGGAGGCTATCCTGCTGGCTGTGTATCTTGAACTACAGAATGGTAAGTTTTGAATGTTGTGGCCACCTACATTTGGGATACAAGGGGAGGAGGGCAGTAGTCATTACTGCAGATCTTTACAGAGCTCCAGCAGCATTTTGCATGGCACCATTAGAACCTGCCTCCTCTTTACGTTGCTGTGGATCCCTGCAGCCGCACCTTCATTTCTGTGGTTCACTGCCACCCTCTTCTCGCCCGCTCCAGATTTCTTACACATTCAGTTTCTGAGCTGAAGTCCTCTGTGCAGAAATCAGCAGCCCTGGAGAGGGACAGTCAAACCCTTGATGAGGTTTATGCTCTGAAGAGGGCTTGAAAAGCCTTGCATTAAAAGACAACCGCAGTCCAAGTTCCCTGAAGAAAGCCATGTCAAGGGCTACGTAGCAAGTCCTGGAACAAAGCTTGTCACACTGCTACCTTTCTCTTCCAAAACCCCTTCCTTTTGAAGGCTCGGTGTTTGCATGGGAAAAAGCCTCTATGTGATTGGGGAACTGGAAAAATCACACTTGAATTCTGCAGTGTGAGCGGCTGGTAGAGCTGCACCAGTGACACTGCCATGGTTGTGGACCTCTGCCCCTTGGGGCTTCATGTCCTGGTGTTGTGACATATTCAGGGTGCTTGTTCCCCTCTGGTTGTCTTGCACCACAGGTGGCAGAGGATATGAACATTTGTGTTCAGAACTGAGACATCTACAAAGCTTTTCTTATCAAGATGTTTCTACATTGGAATTTTGGAAACCTTTTCTTTCTGCAACGGTGTAGAGCAGAGGAGTAGAAAGTGGGATCTACATCTCTCACCCCCCTTATGAGTATATAACCAAAGGAGCTAAGGACTTTGCTTTTGGTCTATAAATGGCAACAAAACAGTGCATCTCTCCTGAAACTAAAACTTTAGTGAAAGAAAAGTGTTTGATAAGGGGGAGGAATGTTCTGTTCCGTCTGTGACGCTGCATCCTGAGGGCATTTTGTGAGACGTGTGTGTGTCTCGCTGTGTGGCTGGGAGAGAGAGAAGGTGCCCTCCAGGAGTTCTGCAGGTGCTTTAGCCTCTTCCAGGTCCAAGGGGAAGCTTGATGTCTTTAGTTAAGGATAGGCAGACTCGAGCAATACTGTTTTCAAGTTTCCTTTTGTCTTAATGCTTTTCCTGTCTGTGTCAGCGTTTCACTGAACAGGCTGACGGGCAGGGGGACATGGTCTCACCCCAGGGCTGGTCTGTCACCACTGTTCCCAGAACAGTGCTAGAAAGTGATACACAAGTACTTTTGGGGTTTTATTAATTAGAAGTTGTCTTGCAGGTAACACACAGCTGGCACTGCAGATCATCAAGAGAAACCAGCTTCTCCCTTCAGTGAAATCACTCTCTGACATGCGGAAGAAGCCTGTTTTCCAGCCGGTGCACTCCCTCCAGCCCATTCAGATGCCAGCTTTCACTACTGTTCAAAGGAAGTGAGGAGCTGCTGCTGCTGCTGCTGCCCAGCCCGAGAGGGGCTGGGATTTTGTACATTTTTTTTAAACCTAGGACACCTGCATACCCCAAGTGCTGGAGTGTGTTCATTTATGTAAATTTTTAATAAAACACACAAACAAAACCCAGGAATGCTTGGAGGTGTGTGTAATGGGTAGTGGAAGAGGTTGGTACGTGTTTTGACTGTGAGGGGCAGTTTACTTACCCAGTTCATCCNAGTTGAAGCTGCCCTGGTCCCTGTTAGGGACAGGGGACAGTAGCTGGGGGGGTGGGAGCGGGATGGACAGACACGTGCAGCTGCATGGACTCAGGTGCAAGGAAAGAAATTTTTTCCCTGCAGGTCGTAGCTCAGTGGTGGCAGAGTCTTGCCCTTCTGCTGCCCCTTTGAGTTCCCTGTGGATACTTCAGTAATCCCAGTCCTGACACCTTGCTTCACCAACCTGGTAGCCTTTTATGACGAAGTAACCAGGTGGGTGGATGATGGTAAAGCAGTGGATGTGGTCTACCTTGACTTCAGTAAAGCATTTGACACCGTCTCCCACAGCATCCTTGTAGCTAAACTGAGGAAGTNCATTAGAACCTGCCTCCTCTTTACGTTGCTGTGGATCCCTGCAGCCGCACCTTCATTTCTGTGGTTCACTGCCACCCTCTTCTCGCCCGCTCCAGATTTCTTACACATTCAGTTTCTGAGCTGAAGTCCTCTGTGCAGAAATCAGCAGCCCTGGAGAGGGACAGTCAAACCCTTGATGAGGTTTATGCTCTGAAGAGGGCTTGAAAAGCCTTGCATTAAAAGACAACCGCAGTCCAAGTTCCCTGAAGAAAGCCATGTCAAGGGCTACGTAGCAAGTCCTGGAACAAAGCTTGTCACATTGCTACCTTTCTCTTCCAAAACCCCTTCCTTTTGAAGGCTCGGTGTTTGCCTCTATGTAATTGGGGAACTAGAAAAATTGCACTTGAATTCTGCAGTGTGAGCGGCTGGTAGAGCTGCACCAGTGACACTGCCATGGTTGTGGACCTCTGCCCCTTGGGGCTTCATGTCCTGGTGTTGTGACATATTCAGGGTGCTTGTTCCCCTCTGGTTGTCTTGCACCACAGGTGGCAGAGGATATGAACATTTGTGTTCAGAACTGAGACATCTACAAAGCTTTTCTTATCAAGATGTTTCTACATTGGAATTTTGGAAACCTTTTCTTTCTGCAACGGTGTAGAGCAGAGGAGTAGAAAGTGGGATCTACATCTCTCACCCCCCTTATGTGTATATAACCAAAGGAGCTAAGGACTTTGCTTTTGGTCTATAAATGGCAACAAAACAGTGCATCTCTCCTGAAACTAAAACTTTAGTGAAAGAAAAGTGTTTGATAAGGGGGAGGAATGTTCTGTTCCGTCTGTGACGCTGCATCCTGAGGGCATTTTGTGAGACGTGTGTGTGTCTCGCTGTGTGGCTGGGAGAGAGAGAAGGTGCCCTCCAGGAGTTCTGCAGGTGCTTTAGCCTCTTCCAGGTCCAAGGGGAAGCTTGATGTCTTTAGTTAAGGATAGGCAGACTCGAGCAATACTGTTTTCAAGTTTCCTTTTGTCTTAATGCTTTTCCTGTCAGTGTCAGCGTTTCACTGAACAGGCTGACGGGCAGGGGGACGTGGTCTCACCCCAGGGCTGGTCTGTCACCACTGTTCCCAGAACAGTGCTAGAAAGTGATACACAAGTACTTTTGGGGTTTTATTAATTAGAAGTTGTCTTGCAGGTAACACACAGCTGGCACTGCAGATCATCAAGAGAAACCAGCTTCTCCCTTCAGTGAAATCACTCTCTGACATGCGGAAGAAGCCTGTTTTCCAGCCGGTGCACTCCCTCCAGCCCATTCAGATGCCAGCTTTCACTACTGTTCAAAGGAAGTGAGGAGCTGCTGCTGCTGCTGCTGCCCAGCCCGAGAGGGGCTGGGATTTTGTACATTTTTTTTAAACCTAGGACACCTGCATACCCCAAGTGCTGGAGTGTGTTCATTTATGTAAATTTTTAATAAAACACACAAACAAAACCCAGGAATGCTTGGAGGTGTGTGTAATGGGTAGTGGAAGAGGTTGGTACGTGTTTTGACTGTGAGGGGCAGTTTACTTACCCAGTTCATCCATTGTTTTTTGGTAATTCTGGGGTTTTTTTTGAAGCAAATATGGCAAGGCAGTGAGTGGAAGGAGAGCACCCTTCCCCTGCTGACCCAGCAGCTGCGCTGTGGTGCTGGCTGCTGTGGGATGCGTGAGCTACGGTTTTGTGTTCCCCAAAGACAACTGTACTGTGTTGCTGTAGCTACAGCTGAGTGCCCTGCAGCAGGTGGGGGGTGGCTTCTGGCTGGAGTTGAAGCTGCCCTGGTCCCTGTTAGGGACAGGGGACAGTGTAGCTGGGGGGGGGGGGGGAGCGGGATGGACAGACACGTGCAGCTGCATGGACTCAGGGGGAAGGAAAGAAATTTTTTCCCTGCAGGTCGTAGCTCAGTGGTGGCAGAGTCTTGCCCTTCTGCTGCCCCTTTGAGTTCCCTGTGGATACTTCAGTAATCCCAGTCCTGACACCTTGCTTCACCAACCTGGTAGCCTTTTATGACGAAGTAACCAGGTGGGTGGATGATGGTAAAGCAGTGGATGTGGTCTACCTTGACTTCAGTAAAGCATTTGACACCGTCTCCCACAGCATCCTTGTAGCTAAACTGAGGAAGTGTGGCCTGGACAATCAGGTAGGGAGGTGGATTGTGAACTGGCTGAAGGATAGAAGCCAGAGAGTGGTGGTCAATGGGACGGGATCTACTTGAAGACCTGTATGTAGTGGAGTCCCTCAGGGATCAGTACTGGGACCAGTACTGTTCAATATATTCATCAATGACTTGGATGAGGGAATAGAGTGCACTATCAGCAAGTTTGCTGATGACACCAAACTGGGAGGAGTAGCTGACACACCAGAAGGCCGTGCTGCCATTCAGCAGGACCTGGACAGGCTGGAGAGTTGGGC
>VZTM01042292.1:22924-71017 GCA_013400555.1 Jacana jacana
AATGGGGAAGGTGTAAGGGCAGTGTGGGCAGCAGGGATAAACTGGGTACATGGGCTTTTTAACTGGATTGTGAGGGGGGGTTGGGTTGTGGTCAGGAGTGGGGGTCTTTAGTTTGTGGGGTTTTCTTTTCTGCTCCCTGGTTTTCCTTTGTTGTAGGGGAAGGTGTAATGGTGCAGGCACAGTGCAAGAGTGAGGGGTTTTGTTTGTTTGGGTTTGGAGCTCATCAGAGCTTGGCCTGGAACACAGGGATCTCTCCTTTCCCCTCCCTGGCTGGTTTGTGCTATGTCAGCTATTTGGAGACATTGTGCTAGGATAACACCTTATCTCCTGCTGCTGCTGGCCTTCTACTTTGCCTGCAGCCACTGCCACCAAGGTCACTTTTCCAAATGGCCACCTGGGATGCAGGGGCTACAGTCAGGGCTCTCAGTAAGTGGAGCAGAAGGTAGTACAGATATACACAGGAGGAAGCCAGCAGGACAGGCCTGGGTTTGGCACTACAATCTTGAACAAGACCACTTGACAGAAGACCACTATTAAGTTTAGTAGTCAATGTGCCGGTTGTAAAACGTGTAACAAGTGGGTGTCCCTCCAGCAGGAGGCTAATCTCATGGCACAGTACAGCAGGAAGCTGTTATACTCGCTTCACTACTTCAAGGCTTTCAGAGTAAGGACCAACTTTTCTATCACTGGAGGTGGCACAAACTATAGTCACCTTTCTGAAAGAGTGGAGAAAGAGAGCAGATACATCCATCCATCCATCCAAAGTAGACTGACCAATTAAATTAAAGTCTTGTAACTCACCTGAGCAGAAAGATGCTCCCTGTGTGGTCCCAGTCCTTGAAAGGAGAATACTCTCCTCCGCCATTCCCACCCCCCCAGGAATGCAGGACATTCACATGCAAAAGCTGCCTCCAGCAGCGCCAGGCTCTCCCCACAGTAGGGGAAAGGAGCTGCACTCCCTTCCTCCCAGGCACCTTTGCTATCTTTGTCTCCTTGCCCACACACTGGGCTGGCCTCAGAGCTAAAGGTTTTAGCAAGAAAGTAGACAACAGTGACCATGGCCATGGTGGAAGAACAGTGCAGCACTTCAGCACAGCACTCAATGAGCTTCCAGCTTCTCATTGTCTTCAGGGAGAGAACAGAGTCTTGTAACTCACCTGAGCAGCTTCTTCCCCCCTGTCACAAGGTGGTCTTCCTCCCTCGTTTCGACTGGAAGCGGTCTCTGTGCTGCTGACATGTTGCCAGCTGCTCCAGCAGGAAGAAAGAGCAGTGGTTTGGTTGAGGATTTTGATGGATAGAGCTCAGCATGGTGCTGAGCACTCCTACAGGTGCACACAGCTGGGGCTAGGAAAGCATCTCCACTTTGAAGAGCTCACACAGACGGCACTTTAGAAACTGGAATCCACCTCCATCACAACCCATGCTGAGAATTCAGTCAGAGGTCTTAATTCTCACAGTTTAAAAGCATCTTCCCGTGTTCACTATTTCTTCATAAACCTTTCCCAGAGAAGTAAGGGAAAAAAGCATCTTATTTTCTACTTACCCAATTTATGTTGGCAATCTGCTCTGCAAGGTGCCAGACACTATTATATGTCCTGGTGCCTTTGCTTTCTGCCACCACTCACAAGAGGCATTGCTTTCACAGTTGCAAAGGTGAAGAAATGGAAACCTAGAAATGGACCTAACAAGGGTAAGAAACCAGGAACTTCCTGGCAAAACACTGGGAACAGTGCATGGAATACAGCTGGGGAGTTCAGCAAAGCCATTTCCTCCAGGAGTTCAGTGAGGCCAGTTTTTTTTAACAGACCAGGCAACGAGGAGTTCGACACTGCGTCAAAACTCTATTATATTTTTTAAAAAATTTGATTCTCCAGAGCACCCCACCATTTCTCCTCTCTCCGTTCAGAGCAGGAGTCTCTAGTTAAAGTTTTCAAACTTTTAGATTCAAGAAGAGCTTTTCCCTTTTTTCACCCTGACAGAAAAGGCGGCTTTGGCTGGGTAATACAGAAACACACACACAGATTTGCCATGAAAAAACCTCCTCACGTTTATTTGATTAAACAAAAATAAAATAAACTGCATAGGAACATTTTAAAGTCCAGAGAGACACTGACTTTGTTTTAAGGCTGCCAGTAGCTGATACATCATCTCCTTGCTACATCCTTCAGCCTTCCCTATGGACCACAAAGATACATTCAGAAGCCTCCATTAACACAAGGGTTCTAACATTTTGCTCACTTACTCTACGTAAAAGTTTGCACATAACCTGTCATGCTTTCTTCTCTATGGTTCTCAACATCTGACATCTAAAAAATATGTCACTTTTTGTCAAGTAGAAATGTGACGCCTTTTTTTGGAGCATAGAAGTTCTTGTCACAGCCTGTCTCATTATCAATTAGATATAAAAGCTCCAAGCAGCTCATTAAAAGCAGAGCACTGTCTGTCCTGCTGAGACATTTTTAGTACTATTAAGAGAGCAGCATGATTAATCTCTAAAGTAGAACAGAAACATCTGTAACAGAAGAGGAAACTACAAAACCAATCAACTCACGATGCCCAACATCCAAGGACTGACAGGACCACTCGGAATCCTGATGCAAAGCTGCACCAAGGCAACGCTACTTATACACGGGTGAAGTTCTCTAAGATGGGGCCATACATCTACAGTTAAACAAGGGGAGAAATGCACGTTTGTGCCATTGTTTCCATGTGGACAACCTCCACTTTGTTCAAGGCTTCCAGTTTGTATTAGGTTTCAATTGCAGGCCTGTGCTCAACACCCTCCCTACTCCACGCAATTGTGCAGAGAGCAACCAGCGCATGACAGGTAATGCACGGCACACACAAGAGTCACAATCAGTAAGAAACCCCCACCAACGCCGGTGACTAAGCACACCTTACAAACTAGTTAAAAAAACTTCAGTCAGTTTAGAAAAGAAACTAAAAACAAAACCCCCCCCAAAGACATCTCTGTCTCTGAAGGGAAAACTACTACATTGTCTGAGAAGCACTCTACAAACCTATAAAAGGACTTTTAAACTAGTCTGGTAGTTCAAAAGGAAGTTACTTAACTACGTCACTACACAGACACTTAACATTCAGTCAGTAAGGCTCTATGACAAGAGCTTAAAAAATTATCTACCTGAGTTTGTAAGTTGATACAATCATTAATAGAAGGTCTAAGACCATGCAGGTAACACAAAGCATTTTTAGAACCATTATTGGTTAAACAATGATGGAAAAAGATGCCAGTCTGGCTCGTTAACCCGTAAGATCACTTAGAGACATCAATGTACATTTTCCACCATAACATTTACCAAACCCAACACAGCCTATTGTTATTAGGGGTCTCCTGTACTCACTTTTGTCACCCCCAAATACGAGCAGGGGAGGAAATGATTTTTTTCATGTAGTAATCTGAAAATGTGCTTCTGCAACTTTACTCCACAGGTGAAACAAGGGGCACGTTCCATGTCAAAGTTGCGTAAAACCCCAACATACTGGTTTTAAACTGCCTCTCCTGAGAATGTCTGAACCTAAACTGCTCTCCAGGAATAGGAACTTGGTTGCTTTGTCATGGTGGAAAAAATCCCATTGAGTCAAGAAAGCTACTAATACAATCACCAAGTCAAAAAAAATCAGGATCTTATTCCCTTCAAGCATTTGGTATAGCATGGTGTTTACAGCAATCGCAACGTTAGTCTTTCCAAACAGGACATACTTGTAGGCATTCTAGAAGTTTTTCTCTTGTAGAGAGAAGACCTAAAGGTCTTATGGACGTAAGAACACTGCAAATGAACATGAAGGATGTCACATCAGCTAGTAGTGTCATAATACTGAAAAAAGTTTACATTTCCATACTTTGTAGTGAAAACGGTACAAACTCAAAAGCGTTAACAGGTATCCCAGTCCAGTTTGCCTGAATTTACCGATCCTCTAAGCAAGGGCAGCTCAGTATTTCCATGGGCAGGTAGCAAAACCAAAGCAAACAAAAGCAAGAAGTCACATTGTACACACTTAGTATCTCGGTCTCAATCCAAACGCTTGTCCAACAGGCAGGATGAATCCTTACCCCAAGCAGATTCTCAATTATTTCTCAAACCTGTCTGATGCTAAATTGAGGTAGATTATTTACTTCTGCAAAATGAGGTAGAACTTCAAGAAAAATATAGTGGCATCTCTAGGTGTGCATTTTGTACCACAGCAAACTGGGTTTAAAACTCCCAAGGACTCAAAGACCAGAGGTACAATATTTGTCTAATGCAAGTACCAGTGTTCACTTTTTATACAGCTCCAAACTGTTTCTCTAAATCTTTCTCTTTAAATACCCTATTACCTTTTGGCACCATTTGGCTTACACTCCTTTAGAAGAAAAAAAAAAAAAAAAAAAAAAGACAAAAAAACCCACCAAAACAAAACCAAACCAACACTTTGGCACAGTATTATTTTTTTAAAAAAACCAAGAAATCTTATCAAAGTTATGGCAAGAAAAGCCTATAAACCTGCTCTCCAGAAATTACTTCTGCCTTCACTGCAACTTAGCAGACTGGGCCCACTCTCCTGCAATTCCAAGGGAATGCTACGTCCAAGCACTTTGTTCTTCCTTCTCCCAGCTTGGTTGTGTCTGGCTACAATACACATTCATTTTCAGGTGGTATCATCCTTCCCTTGATTCTTTACAAGTTTAAGGTTTATGGGCTTCCTTAAATAAACTCAGTTTAAAAGGTACTAAATACAAAGGAGTGAATTATCTTGAAGGACCTGCATTATCAAGTACTGAGCCTGCTTCAGCTTGCTACTGAAGTTCCTGCTTAAGTAGTTCTGAGAAAGGTCAAGATTGCTTCATGGGTTGAACCCAACAGCCAACCTGGCCACCTGTAACATTTTGTCAAGGAAGAAGTTTTCTGAGGGGCACTGCTTTAACCCGGCATAGTGAAATTCCTTTGGGAGTTCTCACAGACAGGTCTGTCACCCACATCTGTCATTCCCCAGTGTCAGAGCTAGGAGAAGGAGGCACATGCTCGCCTCAGCCTTCTCCAGGCCATTTCCACTAGTTCAGAAGATTACTCTAAATGCTCATTCAGGTTGCAATATGGCTTCAAAGCCTTGCTTTTTCTCCGTACCACGTGTGTGATGATACTGGGGCATTAACCTGAGAACATGCATAGCCTGAGAACACATATGGGGAAAAAAACAACAACAACAACAAAAAAAACAGATCAAGGTTTGAATCTCATTTAAGTATTACTTTCTAAAAGCCCCTATGGGGCATCTGATGTTGGCTTCATAGATCAGTGCCACTTAATTTCATTGCATATAAAACTCCCCATTTTATCCGCTACACTACCACTTTTCAATGAGACCAAGTGTGCTTAGCACTCTCTATGACAAGGATGAGGAATTCTTTTGGGTAGCTAAATAGTAGTGTTTTTAAAACGAAAAAGCTCCCCAACACGTGAGGTCAAACACTTGAGGTTTGGTCTGTAAGCAAATCCCACTGAATTTATAAATACACAGCAACTTAGAAGAGTTAAAATCATTCCTCTTCCTGACAGAGCTGGACTGGGGGGGTGTGGGGTGTGTGTGCAATGGCTCCATCCAAAATAAAGGGACATGACAGTGTCTGTCATCTTCTACACGGTGCAGGCTGGAGAGGAGCAAAAAGGTTTCTGCAGTTCAACAAAATCCTGAATGCACACTTAGCTTATTTTGTAATGCCTGGAAAACAGCTCCCTTCTAGTCCCAGAGAAGGGGGAGCCCCACAAGCATTAAAGCACAGGAGCATTCCTAACATACTCCAACACTGTCAGCCACTCCGGTCAAGGCATTAAGAGACCTGGCATTTTTATTAAGACATGATAGGATAAATGCAAGGACACTGCAAACTAAACATTAAAGCTTTTTAAACCAGTTTTCTTTGGTATCTAGATCTTGCAGGCTATTCATTTTCACAGCCCAAGTTGCAAATAATTCTTGGACTGAATAATGCAAGACAAACACGGACATCTGTCCCCAAGAAGGGAGGCACATACGTAAGCAGAACTTGAAAGAGCTGAAGGTAAACCAGCTTTCTCTCATATCCATATTTTGAGTGGCCACAGGAATTTAATGACAGACATCTGTATAAAAGATTATCCTTTAAAGACTATTTTTAAACCATGCTATCCTAAGATTAAGCCTAACTGAAACATACTGCTTTGAAGAGTTTGCTTCCTTGAGGCTCTGGCCGAAAGGCAGCACAGTTATTTAATCTTATTTAATTCAGGTGGTTTTCCTCACCCTTCTTTCAAAAGAGGTTTTTGCCATCTTACAAATCTGTCTCTTTCTGGTCCTTTAGTTTAAGCCTCCTCTAAGTGGCAGCTGTCTGCACGTATCACCAGGATTTCTCCAAACCCAGACAGTTAACACTCCTTGGAGGGGAAAAGCAGCAAGAAGGAAAGTGCACCTTGTGATTTCTCGCAAACTCGTGAAGAGCCTTTCAATCTCAGGTCACTTTTGTGCATGGTGGCTGGCAAAGAGATGAACCCTTTCCTTGAAGGATGGCTTAGGCTCTTCAGGCTTTTTGATAATGACCATGTTTTACGTTTCAGAGATCTCCTCTTGCAAACAGTAAGGTAAATCCCATGGCATTTCCAAGAGTACTGATACATGAATTCTTCCATCATGGAGAGACAGAAAAGCCCTCTGTTGCCTGCTTTCACCATTCCTGTTTGCCACCAAAGGCCTTACCCAGAGGGTGAAAGCAACAGCTCCGTAGAGACCATACCTGCATTAACAGCTAAACTGAAATGCAAGAAATCAAAGAATAAATCCAAATACTCCCAGAGACTCAAAGTCACATTTTGCTAAAGAGATCTCTATTCTCCTAAAAGGTTTCTGCTTCTCAGAAAAGCTTTTTTTAAATCCCTGAAAGGGCTAACTTCCCCCTGCCTCCAAGCTTTTAAAGATCATATAAATTTATTTTTTACACTGAATTCTTTGGTACTGCCCTGGAAAAAAGCAGCAAGGTTTCATCTTGATGCAGTTTGCCTTATGCTGGTAACTTCTCACTTGGATGCGTAGCAAGAGATACATGGAGCTACAGGCCCATCCCACCCTAAAAACTATAATAGATTTTCCAGGATTTTTCAGTCCAGCCATTTGGGGAAGCCAGAAGGAAAAAAAAAAAACACCATAAAACAGTCCTTTTGTCACCAACAGTTATTGCAATCCTTTTTAAACACAAAAAGGCCATTGACTTCTCCAAAACGCACCCTGAATCTCCAAAGCTGTGCTTATTCCTTACTTTTGGAAAAAGGTACCACTCCTGTTCCAACAAATTCAAACGTTTATCCCTTAAAGTCTCTCTATGGGAGGGGCAAAAAAACCTAGTCATTTTACAAGAAAGTAAATCAAAAGGGTTTGATTTTTCCCGTTTCAATGCTCCTTGTAACCTCTTCTGTTATCCAGACTAGGTGTAAGGTCTGATAAAAAGAAACAGTAAGTTTTTTTTAAACTAATTTAGTTTTCAGGTGAAAGGGTAAAAAAAATATTCAAGGACAGGATACATTAATGGAAGCCTTGCTTTTTATCTAAACTTTACAACGACTGTACTAAGCCACTAAAATGAACAATTTGGTTTAAACTTAAAGAATTTTTGTGCATTTTCATCAGCTTCACTTTGTGCTGTTGGATTACTGTGTTTTAGACAAACATACACAGAAATGCCAAAAAAGATGCAAGCTTGCTCCTCCCGGTGAGTGAATCCCACTCACTTTCACAACAAACTCAAAGCCGCCTGGTATCAAGACGCTGTGCTCGCCAGTAAATCAAACACATTGAGGTATAAAAAGGAGAACAGGAAAAAGTTCTCTGCTGCAGCAGCAATTAAAAAAAAAAACAACAAAACAACAACAAAACCAAAAACAACAACAAAAAAACCAACCCCAAAAAACCCCAACACAAGAGTCCCCCCTCCCGTATCCCCACCCACAGAACTGCAGTATGGTCAAGAACACAAAATTCTCTACAAACAAACACTACCATTTTCTCCGTTAAAAAAAGTTACGAAGAGCCTTTTTTTTTTTTGGCTTTGTCTACAGAACTCACCACACAAACCACCTAATGTGCACAGCAACACTTGTTTGTGCATGAAACCCCATCGGGGGAGAGGTAAAACGTTCTGAACTGTGAGTGTGTGGGGATGGGGAGGGGGCGAGAAACCAGGGAGGGAAGGGAGGACAATGAGGTAGATAGAATTTAACTTTACAGGCTCACTCCCTGCAGAAAAGATAAGTACATTCATCTGTAAAAAAATTAAAGATGAGGTAGGTTTGAATTAACGTTGTATTTTTTCTCTTAGAGGAATTTCCCTGAGACAGTTTCTTCCTAATTCAAACACAGATTAGAAGACGAGAATTCGATTGTTTCCAAAGTCGACCACAACAATCATGCCATCAGGGGTGACGGCTATACCTGAAGGACGGTCCATCTGACCAAAGCCGCTTCCCTGAGTGCCAAACTTGCATAAAAAGCTACCATTTGACTCGAATATCTGCACCCGGTGGTTCCTGGAATCGGCCACGATGATGCGCCCCTCTTGATCCACTGCCACTCCCTGTGGGCGCAGGAACTGGCCGTTCCCGGTGCCCTCCGAGCCCAGAAAGCGTGCTGACTGGCAATCTGGATGGATGACCAGAAGGCGATGGTTGTTGAAGTCAGTCACGACCAAGTGGCCCTCGTGATTGAAAGTCACACCTCTGGGGGAATCAAAGTGCTTCCAGAGTGCCCCTTCGAAGCCATACTTGTTAAGAAACACACCATCAGGTCCAAACAACTGAACACGATGGTTCCTCGTGTCAGAGACCAGGATCTTGCCCTCTGCGTTGACAGCCACATCCCATGGGTAATTGAATTGCCCGTTCTTTGTTCCTTTCTCCCCAAACTTCAGAATGAACTGCCCCTCAAATGTGAAGATCTGGATGCGATGATTGTCCTTGTCAGCCACCACGATCCTACGCGAGATGTCACAGGCCACACCAGCAGGGCGATCAAACTGGCCCGGCCGGGAGCCCAGCGTGCCAAACTTGTGATGGAAGGTCCCGCATGGTTTGAACACCTGGATGCGGTTATTACTGCGGTCAGCAACAATGATGTAGCCTTCTTTGTCTACACTAACCCCCCAGGGGCGGCAGAGCTTGCCATCGCTGTCCCCCTCACTGCCGAAGGACAGCCCTGGCAGCCCAATGCCTATGTAGCTGCGCCCAGATTTCACCACAACTTTGAAGGGGCTGTTCTCAATGTGTTGGTTGCACATCATCACGGAGACCAGGTGCTCTCCTTCTAGCTGCGGACGGTAGCTGACCAGGTAGGTCCCATTCTGCTGATCGTTGACATCTGCTCCGAAAAGGTTTCCATCTGGACCCATCACCACCGCAGAGATCATGTCACCTCCTGAAAGGCGAGGCTCGCCATCGTGGTCATATCCTATTACTGTGAAAGAGGCCACTTTGCCCTGCAGCGCACGCTTGAGGCCTTCCCCAGTGGCTTTGGTCAGAGGAGCAAAAGCCCCACTGCTGACAAAGCCCATTGATTTAATGGCCATATACAATGCCTGGTCAGGGGGAGTGAACATGATCCTGTCATCTTCCTGTGGCTGGAGAAGACCTCTCACGTTCTTCAGCTCCTGCACTTGAGCCAGCATGCGGTCCCGAGCCAGCAGAATATCCATGGTACGCCCCTCCTCCAGGACCTGCTGAACAGCACTAATGGTGTTGTCCAGTTTGTTCAGGTTCTGCCGTAACTTTTCAACTTGCAAGTAGAGTGACTTAGCCTTGACTTGACGAATCTTTTCCACCTTGGGGGAGGACGAGGATGAGAAGAGAAAAGCACACTTACATCAGGAAAGACAACCCATAACAGAAACATTTCCTAACGTTACTCTTTTACATAAGAGCTGGTTGCACGGTTATTGCAGCATTTTGACACAGAACTGCAGCACAAGCCTCTAAAAGCTGTGACAGAAGCAGGAATGAGGAAAACTCGTTATTTATCCAAATTTAGGCTTATTATTCTCTCCCATCCTCCAACCAAAACCATGTATTTGTACTCTGCAGATCTATGTCTGAGTGCCATTTGAAAGCAGAGTCACTGCTAACTAATAGTCATTTGCTTCAAGTACTGTTCTGTTTTCTAGCTGCCCGGTAACTGACAGATCACCCAAAGATATGACTTATTTAGACTCCAGGGAAGACAGAGGTCACTGTAGGCTCTCAAAGAGCAGAGGCTGAGGCTTCTCTGACCAGAACTGAGACCAATTTCCAAAGGCAGGCTGTTATCACACAGAGCTACAGCCAGGAGTCAGCATCTGCTAACACACACCCGCCTGCCAGAATCCCTTTCCTGTGACTGGGTAATACCAGACATTTGTCTCCAGGGATTTTTAGGGTCCAATTATTTTAATATTTTCTTGCAAATGCTGGCAGTCAGCACAAGCTGAGCTAGTGCTTTACAACAGGATGCTTTAGAATGTCACAGAAGGTTGTTCCCAGGCCGTGCTTGGGGGGCTGAAGCTCAAGCGAAAATAGTTTGTCTGTAACTGTTTTATATAAGCCTGCATTTATCTTTACTTCAGACCATCTGGCAAAGACACCTGCCTTGTGAAATCAATGAAACATGTAATTGCTTTGTTGCAAAAATACATTTCCTTATGTTTGAATACCTGCTCGGCTGCAGAACAATACCAGCAACATATTTTCATGAGGGACAACTCAGTGTCTGAAGACTCCTTGGTTATACACTGACTAGGTAACAGACACATGAGCATGCTATTTCGTTTAAACTTAAGGCATGCGGGTTTTACCTGACTTTTTTTTTTTTTTAAGTGATACTTCTTCCATTAGATTTCCAAAAGAAATCACTAATTGTAGGTCTCAGCTTAATCCTTGGCCTCAGGTTTGGTACCCAAAATTGTTCACTAACATGCATGACAAAGGCTTATTACATTCAGCTTTTTTCTGGTTTTGCTAGAATGATCTACCAAGTTTCCATTTTAAAATAATGTTTTATAACCCAAAAAACCTTGCTCTCAGTGCAAACATTCCAATGAAGTGCATTTATGCAGCCTCTTGGATACAAACATCTTTGAGGCGGCTCTTACTTCTGTGCTAGGAATACCTCAAAACAAAGTGGCCAAGGTTTTTGGGGAAGGCTAATAGTGGAAAGTGAACTCTTCTCCCTCAATCCAAATGCCTCAAAAAGCAGCATTAGAAGTACAGTAACTATACAAAGTTTATTTCCAATCTTGCCACTGACACTTATAAAAACTACAGAAAACCAAGCTTTTCTTTTAGAGAGGTCTCACTCTAGGTAAGAGCAGTCCTGTACATAGGAGTGATTGCTGCTGATTTTAAGCCAGAAAACTACTGTTCCAATCAATGTTGATAGAGAAGAGGCAGGACAGCAGTGCTTCTTGGCAGCACGTGCCTCACCAACCACACATACATGCCACCCTGCCTGGCTCTGCTGGTACAGGCAGCAGCCACAGTTTCCTGCCACACTTCATCAGGTACAACTGCACATTGCATGAGCATTCCAGATTGGTTCCTCAACTTTTCATATCTTGACCACACATTTTTGCTCCCTTATACTGGTACTAGAAATGTGGTCATAGGACTAGTCATTTTAACCCACTGATCTAAAAGACCTAACCCAAAACCAGAGTGGGTTTCTGTTCAGTTCTGCAAGTGGGACCCAAAGGGCCAACCCAAACTAATGCGTGCCTAACCATGCAGAGAAGTGACATGGCCTCTAAATTGCCCTTCTGGAATAAGAAACTTTGCTGTTGCTTCCTTGCCTCCTCTCAAAATACCACACAGGCATTGCAACTGAGTACAGCATCTGGGATTGTGCAGATACTCTTGGTGGAGAGTATTAATAAAAAATATCAGGGGGACATTACCTTCACTGAGAGTAAGTTTTCAGGTGTTTGGACAACACAAGTTAGTCTTGCAGAATTTCCACTAGTCTTCCCCCCCCAAAAAAAACAAACCAAAACCCCCCACAAAACCAACCAAACCCAAAATACCAACAAACAAACAAGGACACAGCATATATAGCTTTTGTGCCAGCTTTTGTTTAGGAAAAGTGGATCATGTAAGAAACCCCTTATACTATATACCTACTCCAGCATCATCTTAAAGAGGTTTACAAGACATTCTTTTAATAAAAGGTATTTAAAGGCAAGCTCTTCTCTGGTCAGTGCTGAGATGTGAGGCACGGCTGCTGAGCCAGCAGGGGGAGCATCCACCCCACCTGTGGGGCTAGGCTACCGAAAATCTCTACAATAGCCCAACCAGTTTCTCCAATTAAGAGATCCCTTCCAGCACAAAACCAACCAGGGCCAGAATCCAGCATCCTGCTGCCTACAGAGCAATGAGTTCACAGTGAACTGTAGTGTTTCAACTCGGTGTTCCTTGGGAGGATATCGGAATCTGGCTACATACTAGTTTAAAAGCATGTTGTCAGTTTGAAAAGGCACTTGTCAAGCAGTTAAAATCACATATGTAAGGTGCGTACCTTCCAGAGCAGCTCACACTCCCGCTCTTCCAAGGCCTTCTTGTGTCTAGTAGTCACTGCTTTGACTTCAGACTGTACCACCTTTGCTTTCATCTCAACCTGCTCTGCCACAGCCTGGGCCTGTTCAATACTCAGCTGGAGAGGGGGAAAAAAACCCACAGACATTAGAAATGCATCAGAGCACTGCTTGCTTACATTTCACTACACCTTCATGTTTAGGCTGAACATTAGGAAAGAATTCTTCACAGCAAGAGTGGTCAGGCACTGGAATGAGCTGCCCAGGAAGGTGGTGGAGTCGCCATCCCTGATTATGTTTAAGAGTAGATGTAGTGTTGAGGGATCTGGTGTAGGGGAGAACTTTGTAGAGTAGGGCCAAGGGTCCCTTCCAACCTAAATGATTCTGTGATTCACGTGAAGGCATAAAGTGACGACTCTTTTTACCAGGCCTTTGCTTGTTTCATACATCTGGGCCTGAAAACTGACACCTGTGACATGGAGTTTACACCTTTGTTGTACCGCGCACCAACACTACAGGGCTAAATTCCCAGTGCAATTCCAGCAAGCCGCTACTAGGAACTCAAGCAAGAGACTCACAGAAATTCTTACTCATGTTTTCCCACATATAGAAAACCCAGTTTATCTTGTCCCTCCAAAAGCTTCAGACTCTAGTGGGATGGTTCTGTGTCCAGTAAGAAATGACACTGTAGGAAACAGACTGTTTCATCTATGCATCTGAGCTGCAGAGAAATACTCTTTTATCAATGTGAAGTTAATGAAGTGAATGAAGAAAAAAACAAGTATTAGATGGTTATAATTAAAAAGCATTCATAGAGTTATTCACACCTTGGATAGAGACCCAAGTCTATCTAATAGAACCTTTAAAATTAAATGTCTTTTAAAATTATCCTGCACCAGTATTCCACAAATATGCAGAATGCATCTGAACAGAACTTCTCCCCTCAAAAATTGTTTCCTTGAAAAAGCTTTCTCAAGCTGCTCCCAGTTTCACAAACTGTAACAGAAAAGCATAAAACCAAAGAAGACAGAGAGCAGGTAAATCTGAAGGATAAAAGGTTTGATAGCACTGGTCAGCTGAATCTTTAACACCACTGTTGCACAGTGAACCAGCATTAGCGTGATGATGAGGCTGTGAACCTCTAAGAGGATAAAGGGATACTAGTCTATTAGTTAGGAAATTATAGAACAAGATGATGGTATGTGAAGGTATTCAGTCTTGAAAACGGGAGGCTCAGGAGAATCTTATCAATGTAAGTACCTGAAGGGAGGGTGCAAAAGGACGGAACCAGGCTCTTTTCATCAGTGAGATCTGCACAATATTGTTACATAAAATTTTGTTTGGAGATATTAGAAGTATCGGGTTCAACCCTGAAGTTTAAAAAAATACATTGTGCAAGGCCTCAGTAACTTCTCTAGTAAGGATGGGGAGTGATGGTGACTATCTTTGGGCTCTGGAGGAGTCACAGGTAGAGCTGAAAACAGGCCATTTACTGCATCAGCCTACAGCTGGAAACAAAATAGCTGCTCTCCATCTCACATTCAGCAACCCAACATGACTCTTTGCTAAACACAGGCCCTGTCTTCTGTTTCCCAAGCACTAAATAGGCTGACCATCTCAGTCACTAGCACTGGAATGATTATCATATACCATGAGGTGCAAAGTGCATCACAAAAGCTGCTTTTCTTTAGAAGACTTTGTTGTTAAAAGTATTCTGTGGTGTCTGAGCAGAATAAAAAACATTGCTGCTGAACGCATTTCCTAAAAAGTTGCCCTCTTTGAGACAAGTTCTGCACAGGAAGTGCCTGCAGAACAGCAGGAGAGAGTTATCATAGCAGAGCCGTGATACCTTAAGAGTAATCTAAGAGAACAAGGGATTTCCATGTAAAGAAGGCTCCCAGAAGTTGTACTTAAAGCTCTTGGCTTCTGCTTCACATAGATAACTGCCCTGTTGCTGCTCCCCCACCGCTGTAACACTGCCTGCTGTCGTGTTCCATGCAGGCAACCTTTCCAGGCAGTTCTAGCCTGGTTTGGTAGAGTGCAAAATCCAACCCTCTGGACAGTAATTAGAGCCTTAGTGTTTTGGGCATCCTTCACTGACCTGAGCTGTTCAGACTCAGGAAAGTAAAATTAAATCCAAATGAACAGAAATTGTTGGTAGACAACCTTGTGCTATTGGGTATGGCTATGTACCCTACCATAACCGGTTCCACTCCATCACAGCACCCACAGGGAATCTCCTGCTGTGATGCCCCCCACCCAGAGGGCCACAACAAAAGGAAACCTCTTCCAGTGGGGCAGACAAGCATGTTTCCATGAAAAGCACCCCAGACATCCATCGCTAGCTATTGCTACCTGCACACTCCAGGATTTCTTGTTCTCCTCTATAAACCTACCCAAAAAACAGCATTCAAACCACACACTTTGGCAGGACAATGGCATGCAGTGTTATCTGTACTACCAGATATCAAAGCATTTAATGAGGATTATTAAATCTCAGTTTTTATTCCTCAGACATTCTGTACACCCAGAGAAGCCTCCCTTGTTAACACCTCCAGGAAACTGTTCCTACAGAATAGCTGTTCATACAGAACTTTACACCTCACTAAACTTAAATCTGTATAAAACAGACCCTATGTAAAGTATCACCCAGGGTGCCAGTGCCTACATACAACATGCTAAAACCAAACACTCCTTTCCAGGACAAGACAGCAGGCTCAGGCACACCTGGGCATTTCCTACATGTCCAGCCAGTTTTGAGTTAAAGGAGAAAGTAAAGCTATACTGGTCCCTAGGTGTCCTTTGCAAGCTCCTTTAAAGGCAGGCAGCTCTGGGAGCTCCCCTTCAGCTACATTTAACCACCTGAGCGACAAGCTTGGTACAGTGGCTCTGATGCAGCAACTGATGCTACAACACAAAGCTATGAAGAAACTGACTGCAAGAGCCAGAAGCAGTAAAGTAGGACCTACCTGCCCTTCCGAGTATCTAGGCTGACTACAAAAAGGCTTAAATCAGGATTTGCCATTTTGGGGACATCAGTTTTCAGCCATTTTTCACATTTCCCATCTTCTACTAGGCATTAGGAGCTGAAGCCTCAAGTTAACAAAAGTTTTCTACAGTTTAATCTTAAATATTCCCACGGACTATTTAAATGCAATGTTCTAGAAATATCACTACTTCACTAGTGCTGCTTTTCCAAATGAAAAATTATGATCTGAACACCCCAGAAGAAAGACAGACCATTACAAAGCACATGTTCTAACAGACCACAGACAAGAACTGCAGGGCTACTGTAAAGGTGCTTATGCCCTTGCTGTGTGGTTCCCACAGTCTAATACCCAAATTGCATCAGTATGGCCACAGCAGCATATAGTTCTTTCAAGAGGCTAACTTCAGTCTTTGAAACAGCAGAGCCTGGTAATCCAGACACTGAGCCATGCTGTTCAGACTATATAAATTCAGTTCAGAAAGTTATCCATTTGAGCAGTCAGGCACAAGAGGCCACTGTGGTAACACCACAAGAGGCTGCTCATGACAGTTGTATCTCATCAATACCAGCTTGCATGCACGTTTTTGCAAAGGTCCTTAGATCCTTCAGTATCTTAGGGGTAAATGGACCACAGGTAATGGCTAAAGAACCTTAAGTACACACTTCCCTACCTCAACATGGAAGGTTTACAGTCAAAACTGCAAAGAATTTAAAACAGTTAATTCTACTTAGAAGAAAAAAAAGCTTTGAGATGCATGCACTTTCTCTGGCAAACCTTCTCTAGCTTTTAGAAACACATTAAATACAAAATACAAAGGAATCTTTCTGTATATCTCAAGTTATCCCTTGTCCATCCCAGGCCATGTTCCACCCATAAATAGTTTGTGTTTCAAAGAACTTCTCACTATTTATTACTGTCTCAGAGCAGGACATAACAGCTTCCTCCAGCATCAAGAACATTATTATAAACTTCCTAATGTTCTGATAGTAGAAAAATTACCTGGAAGATGCTGCATGAAGTGCAGTTGCAGTAAAGAAACCAGGATTAATAGATTTAGCAGTGGTTATGCAGTAACATTAGTGCAGCCACCGCACAAATCACAGTAGTTGGACCAATTCAAAGGTTTCAGTCTAAAAAAATGTAAATAACTAGAAAATTCTCACTTAAAAATTCTCCCACAAAGAGAATTTTAAAAGAAGCTTTAATGGAAGGAAGGCTAGAGGTCAGGTCAACTCGTGTCAGAAGCCAATGAACAATCACTGTGGCTTATACTGCAAGAACAGGTTTTTTGCCTGAAGTTTTAGGCAGAACAGTAGTTTGAACAGCAACACATGTCAAACCCATCTTTCCCTATAACCATCTGCTCATATGTTACACTGAGGAACTCACTAAAACACAACACAAAACAAGAACTAGAAGTACCAAGAAATTGAGCCTCTGTTGCTGTAAGTCCTAGATTTAGAAAAGCACAATTGACTCCATTTTGTTTACAAAGCTTCATTTCAGATTCTCAAACCTGCAAAAGCCTGACTTCAAAGCCACACAGAAGGGTGCCTGAGCTAACTCGTTGTGACAACCCCAGAACGATCCCTTGCAGCACAGCAGTGCCATCCTTCTCGGGTAGCGACCTCCCAGCAGTAAAGATCCATATGTCAACCCACAGGGAAGCTTCCACTCAAGGGCAGAGGCTCAAGGCAACACATCGGCTTCCTCCTCTGGCTGGCTAACTTTCTTCTGTACCTCCCTCCCCCACTTCCCTAGAATAAAGGTGGTCATCTACTTGGAACCACCTCCGCCACCATTTGGGAGAGGCCTTAATGGCTGGCCTACCTTGCCACCACCTCTTAAACCTTTCATGCTGGTAGATCAGAGTCACTCCCCCTGTATTCCACACATCCCCAAATCTCACACCAGGCTTCCATCCTTCAATTAATGCATGGGCAACCAGCCCAGCAAAACAGCTATAGGTTCAGCTAGAAAAGAATTTGTTTTCCAATAAACCCCTTAAGACAACTGCCATGAAGAGATCAAACTATATTTTAACATGTTCACCTGGAAATTGACCCTAAATGGGAATGAACACTCAGCACTTTCCTGTTATGCAAGTGCATTAGATTACACACACATACATACATATATACAATTACACATGTATAGATGTATTTTAAGAACATGACATTTTGAAAAAGCCATCTATCTTTCATCGTAACAGATTTACGTTCAGTTTGTGACCCAGTCCTCGGAAAAAAGTCTGAAAGAAGACAGCTAAGCGTGCACTTTCCTGAGGTAAAACAAGTCAGCAGGACAAATTCCCCACACAGAAAGGCACCGGTCCTGCCACCCCCAGCCCCACAAATCCAGTGGGATCTATGGCTTTCCTATCATCCTGTGAATCAATTCACAGCTTTGAAAAGGCTAGAAAAAGTATCCCAGCAAGGAGGATAGCTTCCCACTGGGACAAGAAAGAGGTCCTCCAAGCAAGAGAGCTGGGTATCACTGCTGTGTTCCCTGGCACCGTTGACAGTCCTTGTAGCCCTGCAGCGACCCAGCCACAAAGTGGGATCACAAAGGCTCCCCTTTCAGCTGGATCAGCTCAACGCTCTGGCACACAAGCACAAGTGGTTCACACTGGGGACCAGTTTAGAAATGCATGATGCAGGCCAGGACCAGCACAGGGAAGCAGGGGAAGTTTTCCATTGCTGCAGAACCTGAGAATAAAAAGAAACCACAAGCCTCTTGCTGCCAGGGTCACTATTTCTTGCAGAGGACTTCAACTCCTTTGAAAAGCGAGGTTGGGACTTTCCAGGAATGACAGACTAGATCAGGCTTCAGTGGATCAAGAGGCTGAAATGTATCCCAGCTCACAGCATTTTTAATTATTTTTTTTTTTTATCAAGTCTGAAAAACAATCTTTCCTCCAAAGCCACAGGAAGAGTTTAAATAAACATTTCTGCCTAAAAGCCTTCAACTTTGGTTAACCAGATACTCTCCAGCCAGTTGACTCATGGTGTGATTTCCTCTCATGCAACGCCCTTCAAATTCCACCTTTTCCTCTTTACTCTCCACTACCCTTCCTCATTCATCTTCAGCATCTCATGTCAGAGAGCTATCACTTTCAGAGCCTATTAAAGCATTACTAGCACAGCAGTATAAAAATCAGTCCCACTACAAAGTGTTACTACACTATATTACTTTTCAAGCCCCACAGAGCTCCAGTCTATGTTGCTCATATTGCAGCTTGTACTAGTATTTAATTCCCTGTTGACTGTTTCCAAACTTTAATAAAAGCACTCAAGCCAATTTCTTTTACTTTAAAGTCTACTTTGGAGTTTTTTAAATTTATGCTGAGGTGCTGTCTCCTCACCAGGATAAATACCTAGCTTCACAGCTCAAGAACCAAGGAAAGCTCTGCTCCATGGAAACTTCCTTCTGCAGCAGGCTCATCAACCAGGCACCAGAGTCAGGCAGCTCTACTTTTAACTACATCACATACCCTTCCAGTTATTGATGTGGCTTAGGTAGTAGCTGACTTGAGTTGTAGAGTCTTCACATTCCTGCATATGTACTTGCAGATTACCACCACCTCAGCTTTGTCACTGATCTGCTTGCTCATTGCACCCTTCTGCATCCAGCAGTCCAGATTCAAAACCCCACTAATCGGACAACTCAGTTCGTGAAAAGTATGGTTTATTTTACAGAATCTTTATCTTGGAAGTGTTAACCAGGCAGCTTGTATAGTCTCTTAACCCAGATGGGCTATAGCTAGACCAGGACAAAACTAAGGTCAGTTGAGCTGCTTGTTCAAGTTACATGACCATAGCTAGTACCACCCACCTTCTACCTGTACCACCATAAAGGAGTCAGCGAAGTAAATCCAGTAGGAAGTAAGCAGGCACCAAAGCTTACATGCAATAGTAGTAGAGTGGTAGCAAATGACATCTTGCTAATTTCTACTCCTAGAGACAGTCCCTTCTCAGATAATTTATCCATACCAGATAGATGATTGAGAGTCCTAGAGGTCAGAAGCAGTAATTTAATTGCTAATAGACAAGCCCTTGTAGGCAACCTGGAGAAAATTCAGAACACTGCACCAGTGAGGTTCTTTCAACTAGCACAATCCCTTTCTTCTTGCTCATTTTGTGAACACGTTACATGTTTAACTACAGATGCTGCTGAAGAGCCTTACGATCTAATTTAAAACAAATCTTGAAAGCAGCTAAGGCTTGCAGGATTCTGTCTTAAGACAAAGTTTAAAGTTAGCCATCCAGATCAAAACCTTAGGTGTTTGCTGCTCTGCTGTAACAAGCTAACATCACAAGTTAAAGGGAGATGTTAACACTTTAATATCTATGCCATCATAATGCTTATTTCATTCCACAGGGGCAAAGACCTGAGGGAAGAAAATTTAGCTGCTCCTGTCCCACTGAAGAAGCTTACTTAAGAGTAAAGCTTTCTGACAGACTAGAAAGTTATGGCTCATTCTCACTAACCAGTAAGGCAGAAAAGTTGTTACATCACAGAAAGGGATCCAACCTCAAAAGTCCCCAAGACGCACAAGCCCTACATCCAATAACCTGCACAGAACACAAGAACTCCATGACTGCAGGAAAGTGATCCAAGAGAGACTGGAGGAGTCATTACTGCCAACAATGGAAGAAATTTAAGATTTTAATTAGAAAAAAATGCAGGAGATTCACTCAAATCCTGATCTATTAGAAACAATGTTGGGTGGACAACAGGTTTGGGTGTTTTTTAATTGTATCACAGATATGCCAAGAAAGCACACCCAATTCAGAAAGTGAGTTTACTTCCTATGATAGAATGTCACCTGTTTACTCAAAAAAAAAAAAAATCTTAGTTAAATCACATAGAAGCGTTGAGTTTCAAACTCTCCAGCTCAAATCTAGAGCATTTCAGACTATCCAGTTCAAATGCAGTGTTTTATGTCTTGTTTTGTTAGCCTCAGCATGGAGTGTAGCATCCCCAAATGCTTTCCCCATCCAAAGTCTCCACACAGGCAAAACTACTGCTAGTATCATATAAAGCTTACTGCTAGTTACTTTTGCCGAATAGTGTATCTATCCCCATATTGGATTAGATTAATTCCCTGCTTAAGATTCTTCTGTAGTTTGAAAAAACATACTATCTATCTTCCAGTCCTTGCCTTGTATTTACATTTGCCTTACAGAACACAGCTGAGGGAGAACGCAATAGGCAGCTATAGCGGGCATCTGCATGTGCAGATTAGCAATCCCTGTATGGAGATAGCTCCAGATCCATCACACAGAAAGGTTAGAAGTTTCACACTAATCTAACAGCTGATTAGTATTTTGTTTGGTTGCAACACTGAAGGTGTAATCAGAGTCATTGGTGGTTGCAGTGGTAGATGCTGTACAGGCATAAAGACCAGCTGAAAATAAGTCTATTGTAGAAATGAAACCCAGACTTGGTGCTGCTACGCAAGATCAGAACTTGCTTCAAAATGCTTCATGCTCAAGTGCGTTTGTACAGTTTGATATATATTGCAATTTACATGACAGGATTATGCTGTAAGAATGTAAAATTCATATAACAGCACTTTGTTTTCAGCTCCACAGCCACTTCTGTCAGAGATCTGAGAGAACAGAAGGGGTGAGAACACTGACAGCAGAAGCAGAGAGCTTTTTGCCTTGACACCTTGCCCTGTAACAGACAAGCTGTGGGGGGAAATAACGAAGTACTCAAATTGGGAGTATCTTACTTGAATAGCCTGTCGTCCTTGCTGAGCATCTGCCAGGAGCTGAATGGTGAGAGTCCTGGAGTCTTGGAGAGCATCTTGGAGGTAGATAAAGCTGTGACCCACATGTCGTCCCATGGTACATTCCCGACATATGGGGACAGAACAGGTATCACAGTAGAAATGCAGTACCTATAAAAAAAAAAATCTCTATCATTATCTAATGAAGAAAATAAAATAGTGCCAGGGTAAAACAAAATAATCCAACAGCTCAACTCTAAAGGAGATGGTTAGAAGCAGTAGAAAGAGGCACAGACTTCACAATAGTTTCTTCACGAAGGAAGAGCTATCTCTCACAGTAAGCTTCAAATCATGCTCCAACAGTTAGATGGAAATGTCATTGTTTTCTTTGTAATACAATACTAGGAAGAGTGTCCACATAAGCTCCTCTTAAGAGCGGAAGCCATCTGCCACCACTTGCACATTGGAGATGTCATCTATGGCAAACTTCAGGTGAAGACTTTTCCTGCATACACAAACACCACATTCTCTTAAGTGGGTCATTTAATAATCACTGCACTGGAGAACTGCAGTGCCAGCACATCCAGCTCCCAGAAGGGGGAAACAAAGTATGCATGTCCAAGAACCTGTCCCTCTATTTTCCAAAATATGCAAATTCCTTACATCCAGGGTAGTGACAGTATCAGGCAAGCCCCCCTTCTGCCACTCCTAACAGCAAAGCAAATGAAGCCTTTGGTACATTGTAGTGTTTCTATGTTAGTGATTCTTGGAGATGCTCGAGTGGGCAGAGAACAAGACTGAAACATTAGCATGCCCATCGGAGCATCTGAAAGCTACAGTGAGCTGTGGGTAACCACTAAATTCCTGTCCTAGTCACAAAGCACTTCGAACTCCTCCTACACTCAAATCACAATTAAAGTCTCCTCCAAGCCTAGGAAGTTGGATCCATTTATCAGCCATGGCTGTTCCCATTCCACCCAGCAGAGGGAAGCAGCACACAGAAAGAGCATCTCGGTGCAAGTGTGTTGTGTTGGAGGCGATCAGCTGTTTGGTTTTCAGCAATACAAGTGAAGTAGTACACCACTTCCACACAAGGAAGTCCTGCATGAGAAGTCTTGCTCTTAACTACATTCACCATTTTTGTTAGAGTGTAATGTTAGAAAATCTACATTACCATGGAAGTCAAAAATCCACTATCCAGCAGCAAACAAGGTTTCATACTTTCCAATTTTGTATCACCAGCTATTTGAATCTACCTCCCAGAAAGGAGCAAGAGCAGAACAAAGACTGGACAAGTGTTTGATATGCCTGTCTTCTCACAGCTGTCATCCAGCCACTCCTGATTCCAGCTAGCAGTTCGCAATATGGTGTGTCACAGCCCCCTTTCCTTGCTTCCTCAAAGGCAAGGGGGAGGAGAGGACAGGTGACTCCCTTGGATTGCCTCTGCTGCATAAAGTGACATTTTAAGCTCCCATAAGTGCAACAGCTGAAGTGGTATATGGATTAATTTCTCAAAGGGGTATGTGTGTTTGGGCACACGTGTCAGATTTTACTAAAATACTTTCCTATTTTTTTTGAAAGTTAAGTTTTGCTGCAAGGAAACCGGAACAGAATTATGTTTTGCTTCAAACACTAAACCCTCAAGCGCTGTCTCAGATCCACTGTCTTTTTGTAAGGAAAAGACTGTCTTGGCTCTACAATGCATTGCTCAAATGCATCATCCTCCTCAACTATAGGGTTCCCTGTCTTTACACTGCAGTTGCCTAAGTCTGTATACAATGTTCAGTTGCTCACGCAGTCCTGTAATTTTGCTGTTGAAGTTAGAGAAAGGTTATTACATGTAGCTGAATGACTCCACTTAAACAACTGAGAAGTTGAGAGAGAATGAAAACCAAGACAGGGTATCAAATTCAGTCATATGAATCTGATATACTTGAAAAACATACAGCAGGGATTTGGTGCCTCAATCAAGCGGAGCAGCTGAAAGGAAAATGGTGACCATATGAACAGGAGTCCAGAAGCAAGTTAAATCTTAGTCCTCCAAAAGAGTCAACACCAGAAGAAAGAGCTCAGTAACACCACAGGCACTCCTGCTGCAAGGTAACAGCAGACCATGGTAAAAGGTAATCCAGCCGCTCTAACCAAAGAGAAACTAAACTTAAACTGTTCAGTTGTCTCTTGCCACCCACCAAACGTGGTGGAAAGCATCGCTCCTGAATTTAGAATTGAGAGACAGGAGCTGTAATCTCATTTCAGAAATACACAGTTATATAGGACATGAAAGAGGAAAGTCTTGGATAAATACTACACAGCCCTTGATAAAGCCTCATACCTGTTTCTTAGTAAACAAAATGGTGAAAACAACTTAGATTTAAATCTGAGAGCAGAAGAGTTGACAGGCTTAAGAGAAAAGCAGCAGTCAGTAATGGACTGATCTTCACCGTTACACTTTAAAACAGTTGCCTTAAATGCATAACCCCTGCTGCTCTCAGCAGGGTAGATAGCTAGCCACCAACAGAGAACTGGAAGAGTCAGGCAGCTTAAAGATGAACTAGGAACCCCCAGGAACTCCTTTCTGGGCACAAAAGACTGCAACAGAACCCCCAAACTTGCTAAGAGGTACAAGAAAGGCAACTCTCATCCTGTGGTCAATCTCACATTCACGGTGTCAGGAGCTCCCAGCAGGCTGTCCATCAGCTCTACCCAGCAGCAGGGCCACGCTCCCAGAGAATTCAACTGGGAAGTATCCAGCTGTGCAGGGTGCAACAGCAGGGGGGCAAAGCGGTGCCAGCTGGGATAATGGGGCTCAGAGCACAGCATCCAGCTTGCTTGTGCCTGCAACTGCTACCAGCCGTTTATTGTTAAACTCAAGCCTGCTCACATCCCAGTCCCTAGGTCATGGCCACAAAGGTCACATACTGCTAGATTAAGTTTCTGGGCCTGTTTCTAAAAAAGAAGGGGGGAGGAAGGGGGGGATAAGACAAACCCACCACACACACCCATCAGCAAGTACTGCGAAATAATTCATACCAACAAAAAGTAGGACAATACATAAGTGTGTCCTTGATTCAGGTTTGATGCATTTGTAGTGTACCTAAGAGGATGGCAAAGCCCCCCCCGCCCCTCCCTTCTTCCAATTCCAGCAGCGGGAAGGAGCCACACCACATTTCAGCTGCACTTTTAATACAAAAACACCCATACGGATCCTTCCATGCTCGTTATACAGCAAGTAGGACCGGTCTTGAAATGTCGATGGGCAGGCGCAGTGGGAAGAGTAACACTCCATCTTCCATTACAGAGATCAGCTTATGATACTCCACTTAAAAATACTAACAACAAACAAAACCCACCCCCAAACCAAAACATAGTACTTAAAAAGAAAGTCCTAAAACTTCCCCCCCCCTGCACTTTATCCACTTTATCTGAAGGCCTTGAAATGATACAGTCAAGAAGATCCACCAAGCTGAAAACTCACAATTTTCCTGTTAATTTCACTATTTTCCCAAACATATCAAGAATTGTTTTAAAAGCAAAACCCTTCAAACGTGCTTTTTTCCAAATCACAGGAGTGTTTCGATAGGCAAAAAGGGAAGGGAAAGGAAAGCAGAGAGAGATTTCTCCTTTCAGAAAGTCAGGATTGTGCAAATGGCATTTAATCAGTTTTCTTTCTGTAGTAATTGTTAACCAATTAAGGAAAAAATACTATTGTTTGTATTGGAAGATAAAAAACGGTGCCCTTCTAACACCCATTTTGGTAACAAAAGTAGTAGGGGGGGAAATAGATTCATAAGCAAGTTTAGCACATTTTAATTTGTTTTTGTAAGAACTGCTTCACTGCATTAGTATTTTTATAATTTCCACCCAAATTAAATGAAGACAGAAGTCAGAAGCAAGACTGGAACAGTTTTAGAGATAGTTAGAAGTGATTTATTTCAAAATAAATCAGCTATGGGTTGATTATTTCCCAAACAGGAAATATTTCCTGAATTGGTGGCACACAATTTTAGACACAAAACAATAAAGGGAGCCTACTTCAATTTAAACAGAATCAGTGAACCATATTACAGGGCTATTCATCTTTTACAGCCACAGCAGCCCAAGAAATACAACAGCAAGGCCATAAATGTGATTGCTTCAGGAAAGGCTGTACAGTGCACCGTAAAAACATTTTACAACAGCAGGAATTCCTGGGTGTCGCTCTCCCCATTTTTTGGTCCATCTGCTTTCAAAGAGGGCAGGGGGATGGGTGGAGATGTTGTTAAACGTCCCCTGGGACTGCACAGCAATCAATCATCATCTGATGAATGGCTACTAAAGTTAAACCCTGACCCCACTCCACAATTCCCACACCAGCGCTCCTATCCTTGCTGCTGACCAGCTTCCAGCGTGCCCCCCGCCCCCCCCCAACCTTCCAGCCCTCACCAAAATTTCCCAAATACCAAGCCCAGACAAAAGCAATGGAATGTAGTAGGCACCATGACAGGGGGAAATTCAGCAGGAAAAAAAGCAGTTGAGGAGGCTTATGCTTAACCTGTGTTTAAATAAATGTTCCTCCAGCGATACTCACAGCGCTCTTCCCCCACCTTGCAAGCAGTTCATTTCTCTCATTTCAGAGCACGTTTAAGAGCATACATGCCTGCAGTTGTCAATAAAGCACATGGAATCTCACCATGTTTAAGCATTTTGTTTTCTGTCATCCTATTTCAGTGCCTTGCCAGGATCTTACTGAAGCCTACAACGTTAAGAATTTGCACAAGGCAGCGACACATAAGGTCACAGTATTTTAAAATACAAGTCTGATGCTCTGAAAGCTACCCTGTAATCTCAACCAAAAATAAAAATCTACAGACAAAACAGTAGTCTCTTGGTTTCTGCTTTTGGAAAAAGTTTCACTATGGCATTTTTAAATTAACTGAGTTTGTGACCCACCCCAAAAAAATATAAAAATCAAACTTACCATAGTCAGTCTGAAGTTTTCCACTACTAAAGGTGTTTTATTATCTAGTTCCCTTGACAGTAAACTCAAACACCAGAGGCTTTGTTACATACTGTGTAAAGCTTAGATAACTCCAAATTTAGTATAAATTCATTTTCCAAAGAATTTTGGTGCTCCTGCCTCAGCACTGCTTTGCTTGGTTGTCCCCTTCCCCCTTCACCTCCACCCTCACCCCACCGAAGTGGAGAAGCAGCTGCTTTCCTGCATCATGCATGCAGCACTTATTTTTTAGCAGCATATAAGCTAACCACCCAGGATGACTAGTTCAGAGATTACTGCAGATGCTTGTTGCAAATTTAAGTGGAAAGATATAAAATTTTTACTCCATAGGAAGCCAGTTGTTAGCCTCCATTTTAATAGCATTTGTGACAATTATCTTGGTTCACATCACGGTAAGTTTTAGAAAGTTTAACTTCCGCACAGACAGAACTCTTGAAATTTAAATACTAAATATAAAGACTAATGATATTAGTAAGCCAAATAATACACATCAGAACTATGGGCTATTTCCTAATACCTGAAACGTTGTGCCTTCAGAGGTAACCTAAAAGCCATGTGTTTCTGTGTACCAATTAACAATCAAATTACTCTTAGAATCTCTATTTTGACTTAATATGTAGAAGTGACTGGCTTAACACCAGTTTTCCTTGCTGTATCCAGTGGAATGGGAAGTGGAATGGAATGGGGGAAAACACCAGTTCCAGAAGACCTTCACAAGAGTTTTCTCAAATTCAAGTCAGTATTCTAATAATACAAATTCTATAAGAATATTGGCACCTTCAAGCATTACACCTCGTATCACATAGGGCATGCAATATGCATAGAAAGTTCTACCAAGTGGGATTAATGAAAACAGTTTGCTATTTATTACCTTCCTTTGCCACTTGGATGAACAGAGATGGGGCTTGGTCCATTTTAAGTTCATGAAGTACAGGAGGATCATTCAGCCCTCCTGTTAAGTTCAGCTTGATTTCCACACCCCACATGGAATAATAAAGAACCAGTTAGCAGATGACTAGGAATCACGCTAGCAAGTCTGTTTGTAGGAAATAAAGCTGTGATTGCACATGCACTTTTTTCTAGCACTACCAGTAATAACCTTCCTTCCCCAGATGCTCCAGTGGGTTCTGTTCCTTGTTCCAGTTTCTCAACCACATGGCTATCTCTCAGCCCAGCACATGAGGGGGGAAGAAGCTCACTTAAACCCCTCAATGTAACCAGCACCTATCGCTTCACTCCACAATTAAACTGACAACCACTCCGAGAGGAAGCCCTGTACCTCCTCCTTTCCTCCCTTTAACTGCTCCCTCCAGTCTCAGGAGAGATTTGGGGATCTATTCAAATAACAAAATAGTTTTAGAACATAGTTTATTCCATCAGCTGGCCCTGTGATCAGAATAGCAGCAGGGCCAGCACAAAGGGGGAATAAGAACCCACAACTGAGGGCACAGACACACCTGATGGCAGCTATCTATTAAATATCAGCTGAGTTACAGTGCTAAGCCACATGGTTCAGTTCTGGTACTTCACCAACCTCACAACTGGAAATCATTGTAGAGCTTCTCATTGGTAGCATTCATCTTAAGTTTTAACTGGAAGAATGGTATATAACTAGAGTTGAGTCTGAGAAGCCCAACAGGCTGTTAAACCAAACAGACTACCTTAAAGACCATCTTAAAATTCCTTAATATTTTTCCTTCTTAAATTCTCCTGTCATTAGGCCAGTAAAAATAGCTGCATGTTTTGGAGTGGTGATGTGAAAACGCTGGGTCATTCGTATCATCTAGACTAAAGCAGAGGGGGTTTGGAAATGCATAGCTCCATTGACCAAGTTTAGAAAATCCGGTTTAAACTGTCAGCTGGGAGTGGTGCAAAGACCACTTAAATTGTCTCAAACAGCATTTGCTAATTCAAAAGGCCTTGGGTTAGAAGAGACAATCAAGACCTACTTTACTCTGAAGGCCAACATCATCACCGTAAACTGTGAGACAACAGGCTGCAAACTGGGGTTAGGAGACAGGAAGTCGCATCTTTGACAAGGCTGATGTAAGGGTCTGCTGGCTCCAGCATACTAGCAAATTGCATCCTCCGGTGTGAGTTCAAATCTTCCAAGTGAAACTAGGTGTGATGACTGCAGCTCCTGGTTTATAGCCACTCACCTGAAGCCCTGGACCCGCAGCTTCCCAAGCATTTCTCACAGCAGCACTCCTGACCTGCAGCACCCTCCTGTTCATCCACTCTAACCCGGAGGGAGCACTACAGCACTCACCTGGAATATGCCAGGCATTTGAGGATTAACATCTCATCAGCTAGCTTTTTATTTTAAAAAGCTTTTTATTATTTTTATTAAAAGCTTTTGGGTGCAAGCCAACTTGGAAACTTGGACAGCTGACCTGATGTGCTACCTCAGATTCCCGTTGTTGATGGGCTGGAAAGAATAGCTCACATCCACCTTAACTCATCACTCCAATCCTTCCTAAATAGGGATAAGCAAGGCTTAATAGCCTTCTAATACCAAAGTGATACAGGTATAATTAGCCTATTAGGGCTATCATTTAATTACTGTACAACGGTATGTCTACATTCTGCAAATTTCTTGTCAAGAAATTGTTTGGGGTAAGAAAAGCTGCCTTTGTTTTTTTTTTAAACACAGTCACAATATCTGCTTCAGCACTAAAGCGGGTAAAGTACACAGTGTATGGAAAGATGCAATAGTATCAGTAGGTAGTAGATTACTTAGCCAGTGATAAGTCAGCTCTTTTAGAGATTTCAATAGAGGAGACCAGCCTGTGCTTCCAACATGCAACTCATTAGCTGTTTAAATGCAGCTTCTGTGCCAAATCTACATGACATGAGTAGCAGCAGGGTGGTCTTGGCACAGGGGACAGGGGGAGGATCTAAATATTCAACAGCTCAAGCAAGCAAGCTAATAGCCTGCTGTGGAAGCAGGCATTAGAGTGGGACAGGACTCAGTTCTACTTCCAAACCCATCTGTCCAAGTCCCTACAAAATCCTCCACTGAGCTGCCCTACCTATTCAGCTCTCTGAGAAGCTAGAGTCTTAATAAGAGTTCTCCGACAAAGCATGGCCGTGATTTCAGTGATGCTGTAAATCATAATGGGCTGACAACTGCTGCGCTATCACACACTTCTTCATTTTGTTTCTTAGAACAAACTCCATCTCTAAAAACCCCTTATGTAATGCATTTGCCTTTTTCCTGCACAGTTCAGCATCAGAGCTTTTGGAATTTTTCCTTCTATGCACAGGACAGGTTACAATAGGAGTCCTGCATCCTGCTGTGTGACTAATACCACCACAGACCTACCTCGCCTCTCAAAATCTATATTCCTCAACTCCGTGCTGTTCCTCCACCGCTGCCGAGAACACTACTTCCATTCAGGTCCTTGGCAACTATTGACCTTCACGTGGAAAGCTGGCAGTAAGGATGCTATAACATGCCTTGCAAATAAATAGCTAAAACATTTTTGTCTCTCAATATACTCAAAGCCAAACCGTTTTCCTTTTGATTTGATGGGGGAAGGGAGCAGGATGAGAAACAAATGCTAAAGTTCCCAGATTTCACTCAAGGAACAGCTAGCCCTGATGCCCAAGGCAAGCCAATCATGAACCATCTTAAGCTGATGTGCAGTTTGCCAGAGCAGTTTCTTGTAGGATTACATTTTCTCATAGAGCTAGTCTGTAGTCAAACCATCACTACTTAAGAAAATTTACTTTGGGGCAACAGATTTCCATTAATATTTCCAGAGAGTTTCTCTGAGGGGTCAGAAAACTTATCAGGCTAGGCATTCTTAAATTCAAAATGGTCCATTGTTAGGGAAACCTAAGTCTGAGAACGCATTTATCCAGAGAAATCATGGGTTTCCCTATTTTAATTCCACAATAAGTTTTTTTTGTGGGGGGTTTCGAGGTTGATGGAGCTTGGCAATGTTGGGTTTTTTTTTGTTGCCTGTTTCTTTTGCTTTAAGCAGTACTAGACACCTTGGTACCAAAAAAATATTCTGTAGAACATGAGTTTGCCCTTACTCTTTCAAATAGTGCAATGCTTCACTTACATCATCTACTACTTAGTTGTTACAAGAAAAAAAACAATAAAAGTGCACATTTGAAAACTACAGTTTCACCACATTTTAACCTGCAATTCAAACTGCAGTAGAGCTAGAGAACACTAGAAAACCAAGCAATTATGAATTCTAAGTCTACTTTGCAGCTTTGACTAGTTATTCCCCCTCTTTGCTTGTGTGGCCTTAACTGCAATAACAGGAAGAGTACAAGAACTGAGTCAAAACAACTAGTAGAGAACAGCACTCAAAAGTAGTAAGTTTCCGGCAAAACCATTTTTATATGGAAGTACCATTAATATAAAAGCACAAGTATCAGGTAGCTCAGCATCTTTAACTTCTAGCTTTAAGACCATGCTGTGGGCGAGGTTTGCCTCTATACTGACTGTTTAAAATTTTTAATAGCATTACAGATTCTCTACAGAATTAAAAAAAATTATCTCCATATACCTTTTTTTAAGGGGAAATTGTGTTAGAAAAAAAACTATCAACATTTAGACTAACAAATCTCAAAGCCCTTTTAACAAAGGGGGTTATCAACATACATTTAGCAAAATGAAGCAATTCAGATTTTTAACCACAAGTATCAGACACTAACTCTGGTCTGTGTAACAGCCTGGGAGGCAAATCAGGAGAAATACTTGTAACAAGACAATGTCCCTGTCACACACACACCCCCTTCCAACATTAGCTCTTCAACAGAGATTCACCCAGTGTTATGCAAGGTAGTAGCACTACAGAGAAGTAGTAATTACTGTCGGCAGTAGGCTGTTTGCAATGACTCCTTGTGCTAAGAGACTCTAATATGCAAAAAATTTAAAAAACCTCCATCCGTTCGTTCAAGTTCAGAAGTGGAATCAGTGATCCTCTGGCGGCTTAAGCTACACGGAGTAAAAACAAGAGTAGTAAGTTACGCACATGGGCTATTATAGGAAAAAATTCCTCCTTCACACATTTTCTCAGCGGGAACCTGCCCAGTTGGCCAAGCGTGCGAGGCAGACAGGACAGCAGAAGGGGGAAAAGTGCCATCCTTCTCTTCCTCCCCTCACCGCCCCAGCATTAGGCACTGGCTACTACTGCAGCCTGGACATCTGATGGCAACAGCAACAGTTCTGCTGTTCCACTTCTGCCTTTCACTTCCCTCCTCAGAGGAAATTTCTAACAAGAGCAGCCATGGTACTGAACCCCCACAGCAGGAGCTGTTAATTTTTTTTCCCCTTCTTTAATTGTGAAACAATCCATGCCTATTAAACAAGTCCAGTTACCACCAGTGCCATATGCACATCAAACTCTGGTCAAAGTGAATATGACCAACTATAGCCTTTTATTAGGAAATACAGGCAAGATGGTTGTCTGGGAAAACTGACATATAAACCCATTCCAAGTGTTTTATACTGCAATGTTTTTAGTTACTGCTTATGTAGAACAGGTTTTGTGGAAAGCACAAAGGCAGCACTGACCTGGCCCGCTCTATTGCCTTCTCTGCTCCTCTTGCCTTACTCCATCTCAAATACTATTTTTAAAACAACTATATACCCATATACCAAGTCCTTACAGAATAAGGCCTTAGAAGGCACTTCACCAAAACCCATAAATGGCTAACATGAACATTTGGAAGGTATCTTTTAAAAAAAAAAACATTCAAGCTCTCCCTCTATACCATCCTCCACTAAAAATATGCAAGTGTAAAATTTTTATTAGCTTAAGTACACATGTTTCAGAGCAGGAAGAAAAATTACAACACATTGAGGTTTCAGTTTGGATTCCTCATAAATGAGGAATCTTAATTAAGCAAAAACAAATTTGGATTGGACTAAAAAAAAAAAAAAAAAAAGTTGTTTGCTCCAGACCCAGGCAATAGTTTCTGAAAGTGTATTATGTACACACTGTATCAGGGTTCCTCAACCATCAAATTGTACCATCTATGTCAAAAATAATCATTATCTGTTTCCAGCATGGGACTTGGCACATACACCAGATCTCATTCACAGAAACAATGATGTCCTTGAGGATCAAAGCTTTGCTGCTAGTAGTAGAATGCCAGACTAAATTTGTCAGATTGATATGCTTGTTACAATTCCTCTTAATTTTAAGGAGGATTACACAATCACATTCTATGAATGACTCCTCATGAAAGTGTTACGCTATGGGTGCCAGTGCACTATTACTTCCAACTGAACTCCAGTATTTAATGTTTGTTTTGGAAGACCTAGCTGTCTTAACAGCCACAGGGCATTTCAATAATCATATAACAAACATTACTGCAGGTTACTCTTTAATCCCTTGCAAGTGAATGAGTAAATTCTTGTCCATCTATCATATAGTGACACAGGTCTGCAGTCTGTGCCAAAAAGATACCGTAAATCATAAAAGAAAAAAATATATAAGAATACGGAGCTCTGCTTTGGGAATTCATAAGCATTTACTTAATTTTGTCTACTTTAGAACAGTAAGAACAGATAAACCTTTGTTTACAAGCCATTAACACAGACTTAGAGACATTTTTATTTCTGAGGATTTAAGACAAGTCCTGACAGATTATTTAACTACATCTTCATATACCTCTAGCTGTTTGCCTCTCTGCCAACAGAGCAGAAGCAAGACCTCAGAAGTATCAGCACTCTAAATTCATTACCTACGTGCCCCACACTTATATCTAAATTGGTGAAATAGATACAAGGCAAGCTTAAAGCCTATGTTTTCCCACCCTGACAAAAGGGTGGCTTTTTTTATTTTAACCACACAAAAAAAAAACCCCAACAAAACCAACCAAACCAACCAAACCAACCAACCAAAAACCCCACCAACCAACGCCCCCAACTTTCTACCTTTCTGTCATAGATTTAGATGCTGCCCAGTGTCCTACTATAATAAGCCTTTTGCTCATGGAGATGATTTAAGATTGCTTTCCTCCTGAATTTGGGAGAGATGGGAAGAGATAAGCATTCCAGGATGAATGTTCAATTAAATGAAAACTGAAGGAGAACAAAATTACTGCTTCTTCAAGACAGATTTGAGGCACTTCCAAAGAACAAATGATTGTACTTTTGTCTTTTTACCATAGACACTATCATTGAGAAGTAAGCTCAGTTTTGGGAGAGCGAGGACAACCTCTTGTCCCAGTCAAGGTTTAAGTTCTGGATGATATCATACTCTATATAGCACTGTATTTCTTGTCTAACCAAACTACAGTGGTTTGGTGACACCCTGCCACAGTTCACTGATATATTTCAAGGACCTTTTAAGAATTTAAAAGCTCCAGAATTTTTGAAATGCTTAAATAGCTTGAATCCCTTCAGTGAAAACACTGCCTCTTCAATAGCAGCATCACCTGTTCAACATAACACTAGCTTTAGATTGCTTCTGTATGATGCAGGCAAGTTAGCCTTACCCTGAACTTTAACTGTAGCCTTGTTTGAGCTTAGTAATGGGATAAATGTAAATACAAGAGGCTTGCTCAACCATCAGTGAAGGGGAAAAACACTATCCAGGCTGAACTAGAGGGGAAAAGTCAAATGTGATTCACTTCAAAGGAAGAAGGGATGGCTAAGAAAGGTAAACCCTTGCTCAATTCTTTGAGAAAAATAGGTACCGGTCTTACTACAAAAAAGCTGTTTCACAGTAAAATCCACACTGTCTTGTTATATATAATACAATTCCAAGTAAGAGACTGTTCTTACAGTGAAAGCACACCATGAACATCTACTCTAGAAATAAGTTATGAGTTTGCCTGCAGTTTAGGTACACCAAATGACCAGAGGGCCAGGCTTACACAAAGTATGGTCTGTCCATCCACCCCCTCGCCCCCAAGGGAGGAAACAGGTAGGTAAGGCAGAAGAACATTATCTCTGCATAAATCAGCAGGAAAATTTTATGGACAATCTTGTATACACAGAAGTCTTACACGTTAATCCACAATCATTTATTCTTTATGGATTGCTAAACTAGTCCTACATGTCCCCTACCTGCTAATAAAGTCTGAGGTCATAGATTAGATTCATTCTCTCTAAAAAAGAAAAATACTTTCTGCAACCCAGCAGAAGAACAAACATGTTCAACCACATCTCCAAGCACAAGACAATTAACCTATTGAGCCAATTCTACTGGGTCAAAAGACTTTGAAGGAAGCTACCTGTCTGTCTCTAGGACTATGCTTCTATGCAATGTTTTCTACTGCAGGAACTCCCAAAGACAATATGCTGAATTTATCTAGTGGAAGGCCATGCTTTTAGACAATGTTGTCAGGCAGTTTTCAGCAACTGCGTGCACAGTGCACTCAACTTGGTTGGGAAGAGAGCTAATTTATTCTCAGACACAAATGGTTTAGTAGGTCTGTGATCAGAAGTCCAGGTAAGAACTAAAACTCTGTAGGTTAACACAACAAGGATTTCAGGAAAAGCTGCACCTCCACTTTTGTCCTCTACCAAAAGGCTAACTTGCTGAACCCCACATACCACCTTCGCTATCAAAAGTAAGGGAGCAGCTTTAAGAGCCACACACAGGCAAGTACCTCTGGTAGCTTACTACTAAGACAGACCTACTGCATCAGGAACATCGCTTCCTGTAACTCTGCTTTCAAGTAATAACCAGACCCACTGATTCACTTAAGATTTAATGAGATTACAGCTTGAGGTGATTTGACTGGAGACCATAAAAGTTTTAGGAGCCCATCTGCTCTGCAAAAACTAACCTCTTGCACACAAGCCTGGGTATGAGCTGACCTCTGAGAGCAGCAGGGTAGTTCAGGCAGGAATCGAGATTGGTTCTTGTGATGGGCAGACAGACCAGACAAAACAAGAGATTTGCACTTTCAGGCAAAGAGAAGTTTCCATATGCATCAGTACTCAAGGGGGAGTTTCCATATGCATCAGTACTCAAGGGGAATCTGCCCAATCAGCAGCCTTTTCATTAAGAAAAAGCTGGCCACCTTAGGGTCCTTTCCCCACCATTATCACATCATTAATAGCAAATTCAAACTGTACCCACAATGTCTGCAAAATTACCAGTATTTCAAAAGCCTAATGCAATATTCAGCATGTGTAGGTACATCAAAACCCCATGACAAAGTACTCCTAACTAAATATTGTAGTGCTTAAAAAAACCCAAAACCTTCTTAATCACACTAAAGGCTAAGTCACCCCTGCTTTTCATCTCACTTCACACTTCGATTCCCCTGCAACAGCAAGCACACTCATTTTCAAGAGCCAAATGGTTGTTTTTCTAAGGTTTCACAGTATCAGATCAAACACCAACTTCTCTTCCAATAAAAAACAAACAGACAGATTTGGAGAAATTGAGGGCAGAGGGAAAAAGAGCTACTGTTTTTACCCTAACTTTTTTACAGGTCCGTAAAAGAGCAGCGTTTCAGCAAGACTGCTGTTAAAATACATTAAGATGTCTAGATGTAAATACTAGCTAATATTCACATTTTGTTATTCTAAACCTGCCCTTGTTAGCTGTAGAAGAGTCAGTCTCAGTGGACAGCTGTAAAAAAAAAAATATGTAGATGCTATTTTTCCTTCCCCTTGTAGGCCAAGATGTTTTGTTGTTTTGTTCTCACTTCAGTAACAGACCTCAATATGCAAGATACATCTGGAAACAGACAAAAGCCAACTGCCCAGCAGTATTGGAAAATTAAAACATTGGGTCAGACTCAAACAGACTAGGAAGCAAAAGGTCAAAGTAGCATTAAATCATTAGTTTCCCAGCTGCCACCAAGGCATGGAGTTGACCTTTGATTTTTTAAAGAAGTGGTCCAAGCAATTTTCTGGTGGCAATATGGGCAATCTGGCACAGTGGAATATTATCCTTGAAAAGGGTTGGTGGAAGGGAAGGAGGCATTTAAGATGTTGCAAACAAAGATTAAACTCTTTAATTTCTCCAGACCGAATTTGAACTGCAAATGCAAATAATATATAACATTATCAAACAGTATAGCAAAGACTTGAGCATTTTTATCATTCAGTTAGCTTTTATTCATCTAGCAGGAAGTGTGCAAGTGGATTTTAAGAACATAAACACACTTCAGGGAATACTAAAATACAATCTTTCTTGCCTGAAGTGATTTAAAGTTCTCAGAAACTACAGTTGAAAGCTATTTACTTAGTTGCCTTTTTTAAAAAGCAATACATCTGAGATAGAGATCATGCTTCTTCAGACAGATATGAACCAGAAGACTGCATTTCATCTATTTGTATACCTGATAACCATCGCTTTTTTTTTTTTTTAAACACAGCTCAAAGAGAGAGCAAAGGCTATTTTCTTTTGTCTTTCGCTAGCTAGATGTTAAATTTCATCTGCTGGTAATACTTCTCAACTGGTCCTGATAAACTATCCTGCTGAATGTCTGCATCGTAGGTGCCAGAGTTCTGGTCTGGCTGCTTCCGAGTTCCTAGAAAGGGGTTGGTTTTACTCCTGCTTGGCAGAGAGCAGCACGGGTATCAAAGGGGTTTCCGACACAGCCAACGTTCATTTGAAGAGGGTGTTTGACCCCCCCATTAGCAGCTGAGCACATGCACACACATGCAAAACCAGTTTGCATGCAATCATCTATTACCAGATTTTTATGTGTATGAAGAAATTTTTCATGTGTATTTTTTAAGCAATTTCAAGCAATTTCCTTAGTCAAAAAGGTCACCTAGCCCACACCTTATTGTAAGGGCCATAAAACCCCTAAAAGCTATTGCCTTCCTTTGTGTTTTAGGGAGTGGCAAGTTGTCCAAACAGAACATAGAGAGCCCCCTCCCCATCCTATGCCCTCATGGTTCAAGGATTAGTCACTACCAGCTTTTCACATGAGAAACTAAGAATCACAGCCATAACTCAGGCACAGTCTGAGTTAAATATCCACAAAGGCAGAGGGGAAGAGAAGTAGTATTTTCAGAAAGTTGCAATTAGGCATTAACAACTCAAAAATGCATCTCTGTGCTGCTAGCCACCTAGGTGTGTTGGGTTTTTTTTAACTACAATCAGTATTTTCACTGGCAAAGTGAAAAACACACCACCCTTAACAAATAGCTCAGTAAATAAAGATGTGCAGAACAACCTCTCCTCCCACACCCTTTCTTTCTAGGAAAGGTTCAAGATCACACAGCCAATATAAACATAACACATTCTGAAGATACAGGCTGTTATATACAGGTCACAGAGCTAACCGCAGGAAGCAACACTTCTCTCTCCAAAGAGCCTAATGTTATAATGCTCATACCAGTGAAAGAATATTTAAGTTTGTTTTAATAACAAACATTACCAAAACAGAACACTGAAAGACCATACCAGTAATTTCTTAGAGGAAGCAACTTCAAAGTTCATCCAGTTGGCAAATTAAGATAAAGACAGGCAGTTGATCTTAATCCTTTCTGCTGGTACTATTGAAGAGCGAAACAAGATACCAGAAGCCTTTTATTACACATACTTGGAAGACCCATTTCCTCATCAAGACCTTTCAGAGAAAAGAAATAACTGATTTTTGCTTGGTTAGCATTCTGGTTTACTCACATTAGCACAAGTTCACAGTCACTACTGAGACACCATGGAAGTGCTACCCTCATCCCACACAGCCTGCACGTGCTCACTGTTTCCTACATAGAGAATAGGTTCTACCATTGCAGATTTCTCTCCAAGACAGAAAAAAACAAAGCTTGCATCGGGTCTGCAAGCTACAGCTGGAGTTAACTCTTACAGTTGTTCCTGCACTACCTTCCATGGTCTTGAGAGGGGTGCAAGATTTGTAAAGCTAGAAAGAGGCCTTGTTAAAAAAACATTAGCTATTGCCCACATTTCCAGTTCAAAAACTCATTCCCATAAGCAGGCCAGTCAAATGATACTGGTTTAGGAGTGAATAACAAGGCTGTTTCTGTAATTGGTTACTCCGCCATGATGCAACTTCTACCACAAAAACTTATGAAATCCAGTTACTTGAATACCCTCTTGTCTCCTGAATACCTTCCTTCTCATCTCTGTAAATTGATTAGAGAATCACTAATGTAGTCATTTTCACGGGCATCTAGTCTCAATTAAAACAATCCTATGTATGGCCACTCAGGTAGTTTTAAAAATAAGCCCGCAGAGCTCACCCCCTTCCTACCCCCTTTTTTTAATTCCATAGAGTATTAACTGCCAATACAATTAATCAAGATGGCACATTAAGGAGTGGAGAGTTACACAACTATCCCCCTCTACACTCCAACTGTAGGAGCCCATCTGATATCACCTAATGACAGTAAGGGACCCTGTAGCCTTCTACAGCAAAGTTTGCGGAGAAGGAAGACAGACTTTTGGGGGTTAGAACAGGAGCAACTAAGAGGCAGTTCTGTGACTGCATGCGTGTTCCTCTTTGGCTTTGCCATTGTGTCTCTTATCACTACAGCCAGATGCTAGAGGGACAGCAGAGAGCAAAACAGCCAGCAGCAGAAGTCAGGGACAATAGCCTGGATGTTCGGGTGTGGTGGCCAACAGCATCTAAAACCAACTACTTAATGCAAAGTCTTGCTGAAAGCACACCCACTCCACAGAACCTCCTGAGAGGAGAAGCAGGGAAGATACATGCTCCCTTCACCTAACTCCAGACCTCCTATGTATAGTGCCACAACTATCAGCTTAAACATTCCCCAGTGCAAATGCTTTGTTTTACCTTGTCTATTACCAAGCAGACAACAGGCCCGGTTTCATCTCTGCAGAGGTGTTCTTGTGGAAGGCTCTCCAGCCTCCAAATCCTTTGCAAAGGGACACAAAGCAAGAAAAAGACTGTTTCTGCAATGTGGCCTTTTTGCTTGATCCTAACATGCTGCTCTGGGAAACAAGAAGGCATCAATAGACATCATAGTTTTCTTACTGGGAAGATGACCCTATAACTAAACCTGAAAGCAGGAAACAAAATGGAATTTGGAGATTCCTCCAAAACATTAATTACCAACAGCTAATAAACCCCACAAGTCTCAAGAACAAAGGGCTACAGCATCTCGAAACTCAGCCTCCATGGGCTTAGTGGATGGCCCTTCTAGTCAGCTCTCTCACTCCATGGGACAATGGAAGCTCTGCCACTAAGTGAAACTCAACCTACTTGCTTTTACTAGGAGAACCACATTCAGTTTTACTTTTCAGCTCTTGGCCTACTTCAGCTTTGTTGGTTTTGCTATTTAGGGATGTATGTTCAGGTCTGTGCTTTGTCAGTCATAAGGCTCTGTCCCCTTTGGAACCATACTGAGCCTAAACTAGGGTGCAAAGATAAATCCACAGGTAGATCAAAGTAGCACAAAGTGCTTCTTGGAACAGGTACAGACATCTAGTAGTCCTCTGATAGGAGCAAGACTGTGAACCTTGAACAGATTAAGAGCCAGCATCACTGTTCAGAGATACAGGGGAGGTTAAATGATTCATTTCCAGGAAACGTTACATCCTACTGCTGGTTTCTTCTCTGCTTGGATAAAAGCAAGGGCCAAGAGTAGAAGACTGACGAAAGCCTCACTGAAAGAGGCTCTGTAAGAAAGGGAAACAGACATTTGTTTTTATCCCGTTGGCTTTCTTCAGCTCAGCTCTGTCCCTTGGAGCTACCATTAGCACCTTAGAAAGGTAAGCACAAGCCACAACAGACTTCTCAAAAGCCAGATCATACTTGGACACAGTAAGTCAGAACAACTAGCTCAAGGCAGAAGTAATATTCAAAGTCTAGAGAGATCAGTTCCCATTAAGTTTGGTTCAGCTGCCAGCCACAGGCAGTAGTGGAATACAGGGACCTGTGAGTGATTTGAACAGAACAAGTATCACTTTCTGTTACTGATATAATCTGGGACTGGCTGGCAGCAGACCCTTGTACCTTAAAGTCAACAGCTCGCTTAAAGGCGTAACAAAGATGTTGTCAGTAGCGATAAACACAGAGTTTTCTCTATTAGAGGGTACCCTGTATGATCTCATAAATACCCTTCTTGGCTCATACACAAGAAAAAAGGCAAAATTAAGAGCCACACATTGTTCTTGACATTGCCTTACCTATGATTGAAATACTGCAGATCGAGAAGATTAGAGTACTCCAATCTGGCAGATCAGTAGCTGAAAGCCTCAGCTAGGTAAAGCTTTAAATGTGACCTTTATAAGCAAAGCTGATCTTGCAGGAAGTTGCACGCTCAAAAAAAGTAATTCCAGTGAAACAGAGGCACTCAAGATGCTTGAGATCTGGAGCTAATACATACCAGGAAGGGATTTCTTTTCTTGGGAGAAGGGAGGAGTCAAAAGGAGGGGTGGGGGGGAAGGGAAAAAGCTTACTAAGAATGTTAACAGCAGACATTATATCTAATTTCTTTGCATTCCTTCCCCCCTCCTTTTCCTCCCATTTTTAAAAAACAGGAGCAAACTTGTGAGTTAAGGATTCTGATCAATGCAACATGTTAGGAAAAGAGAGCAGGAGGTCAAGAGGAAATGATTAATCCTGTGCAGAAGACTGGCAGGATGGGTCCTGGAATGGCTTACCAGAACAATGCCCCCACTAATAAGCAGGTCAAAAGACCCTTACAGTGAACAGAAGCCCCAGTTACACTGTACATTAATATTCTTCCCTTAACCCGAAGTTACATTTGTTCATTAAAGCCAGATTCAAAAAACAAGTGTTGAATTGGAAGACAGGTGAAAAGTTGTGGTGCCAAAACACAAGCAGTAAATCTGAAATATAAAGAATTACAATTTAACAACTCTGAAAGTACCAAGAGCTCAACTCCAAGTCTTTGCAAAAGGCTTCAGTAAATGGAGAAAGGAGCGAAGGACCCACTATTACAGATTTTGGCTGTAACGCTGGGTTCAGCTCGTGCAGTGGATCAATGCTGCTTCTTGATCAAGACTGCTCATTAGTGGCACAGTTTAACGTGCTGAGGAAAAAGCAGCAAGCAAAGGCACTGCAGGCAATACTTTGGACTTGAAGGTGCATGCGGTTCAAGGTTTACTCTAAGAGATAGCTGTTTAGTACTATGGTCTCATGGTAATCAAACAGAAGCAGTGCAACCCTGACAGATCCTTAGCTTCAGGTAATTATCCCAATCCCACACTGCTTCTCCCCTCTAGTCAGCATCACCAGCCCCCAAGGCTGCACCATGGAAGCTATCAGGGGAGGTCAGCTCTAGTTCCAGAGATAAATGACAACTACAAACTTATACAAAGCATTTACCGGTACCATGATGTAGTACAACCTCACAGATTCATGCTGGCAAATATGCAGCAGGCGTTTCACAACTGCTTCAAGCCTGACCCAAGCAAACCCTCCTTAAACAGCAACCACCCCAGCAGCATCCCTCCCAGCTTGGTCAACTCCCTCATGCAAACTTTAGCACCTTGCAGTGCCCTCAGGGAATGGATCTGGCTGAAGACCACCCTGAACTCTAGTCTTTATGGACAAGCCAGCTCAGATCCAACACAAGAGTCCCAGGAAGGCCAGTGGAGGTGTAAGGGCCTGTGGTGGGCAGAGGCGGCGGGTGAGTAAGCAGGGCCGGCCAGCCTGCCCCTCCTCCCTACAGCCGCCTGCGCTTGGCTGGCCGGGGCCACAGCAGAACCACAGCCTGGAGGAGAGAAGTGGTGGGGAGGGAACGCCCTCCGGCAGCGCTGCCGATTGCCTTTGTATCGGCAGGCAAACAGCCTCCATTTTGAGGAGCTTTCCGGACAGTCTGGAGAGGCCAAACATCAGCTTCTGATGACTAGGGAATACAAATGGCAGAATCCCATTAGTGCTTTCCAACACAGACAGCTGTTAATGCCCACAGCTTTCTCCCCAGTTGTATGCTGGTTTTGTGTCTAGTGAACATTTACTTATCCTTCAGGTCCACCTCCCCAGTAATCTGGGTATTGAGCCCATCCTCTACCCCACACCAGAGAGAGAGAGAGAGGAGAGGGGTCCACACAGAACTATGGGCCAAGTGCAGGGCTTGGGCTGCAAGAATAGTCCTCACAGCATGATCTTGGAAGTCAAACTCAGAATCTCTCAGCTTTAGCTAGACTGACAATGAAAGCAAGGGTTAATCATTTTGATGTATTAACCCGCATCCCTCTCCCCAATTCCCCATTTTCCTGGGTAAAGGCACTGCCTGTAGCAGTACAGGCTTCAGAATAGGAAAATCCACAGCTCTGAAGAGCAGTCTGAAGACAAAGCTACGGTTTATTTACAAGGATGTTCAGACTCAGTGGGTTCCATTGCTCTTTTGGTTAAGATAAAAATCCAGCTAATGTACATGCCCACTCTTAAATCCCACCAATAGAGGCACAGTTAAGCAGGCACAGCTTACTCCAGTTTGTGACTTCTTGAGTCTGCTGAAAATCAGATGTTAGGCCACTAATTTATTAAATCAGTGAATGAAATTCAAATTTACCCCTTCAAGTCTGAAGGAAAATGAGTCAGAGTTATGAAGTTCACTTTTTGCAAATCCATTTCCCTATTTAATCCACATTTTCATAGGTGACCTGAGGTAGGTAGAGACTGTCCTTATAACACATCCCTAGACACACGCTTCAGCTTCAGAATCTTTGCTCCCCAGCCCAGGCTGAAGCAGCCTCAGAGCTGGGTTAGGTTATGCATCCCTGCACAGAGTCACAGACCAGTTTTCAGCAACACACGGATAATGAACACCAAAGTTCTCACAAGCTAACCAGGTTACTTTCTGCACCTCATGATCCATACATTGGAGAGCCTTGTGTGGCTGGTTTTAACATGTCAAATACAAGGACACTAAAAAAACCCAAATAATTATCTGAAGCTCAGGGCACGTGCTGAGTTCAGTGCAAACACCCATTTTGCTCTGCCTCCCCCCACAGAAGCCAGGGAAGTGGATTCCAAAGTTCAAGCACTGCTACTACAAAGGAAATGCTGAAATGAAACCAGTCTCACTCTGGCAAGATTTCCATGAAATGTGACAGACCAAGTTCTTGGGCATCTCTGTCATGCTAATAACATGCAAGCTATTTAGGCTGCATCTCCTAAGCATACATGCTAATTTTGTCTGTATCCCTTGAGTCTTTAAAATATCACGACCAATAAACTATAGTTCATACAGCTATTCACTATAGTATAAGCCTGTTAAAAAACAAAATGGCTAATACATGCTTGAATGAATAATAGTAGTAGCACCATTAAAAAAAAAGAGGTAACACAAGTTCTTACAAGAGCTATTTCATCTGCTACTATTAGTTTCTTCCTCTGCTCCCTGCAGTTTATTATAACACGTATTATCTGGAGGGTGAGGGGTAGTAAAGGGACTGCTAACCGAAAGCCAGCACCTCAGAACAGCCAGACACACACACGTTGTGATGGAAATGCATGAGAACATGCTGAAGTTTTAAGACTGTCTCCCATTTTCTCTGTAACAAGATACTGTCAGAAGAGCAAATCTGTTTCAACTATGATTGAATTTTATCAACAGGATCAAGTCACATGCTGCCCCCCCAAGCTGATGAACCTTTAAAAAAAAACAAAAAACAAACTGGAAAAAAACAAAACAAAACAAAACAAAAAAACCCACCACAATCTGAGCCACTGCCCCTACAAAATTCTAACACCATTTTTAACTGGCATCATCACTGTCCCAGCCTTCATCCTGTACTTACAAAAATACTAGAAAATTACCCCAAAATAATAACTACACTGTCTTCTATCTGCCCCACATAATCACTCTTTCCTTGACAGTCACCATCTTTTACACCACAATTCCCACAAAACATTGAGCACTGCTGAGACCCAAAAATCAGCTTTTAATGCTGTCCTTTAATGGAAGTACAAAAGCCCAGTCTGCTGTCAATGCAAGTATTTTACGGAGTTGCAAACCTCCAAATTCCACCCAGAGCAACACTATCCTCTTTGAAACTTTTACCAATGGCCATCTCAAAGCAAAAGCCCATAAAAAGAGTTTACTTCATTAAAGTGGAAGTTGTACTAGGGGAAACAGTCCTGTGAACACCACATTTAACTTGTTAGACTTCTTAAATGTTTTGGAGCTTGACCATTTCAGGGAGGGAGGGAAGAGAAGGCATTTACCAGCCCTAGCCATGATTGATTTAAAAACAGTTTAGGGAAACAGGCAGAAGCAAGTGCTGGGCTTCCTTTCAAATTTGAAAAGAAACATATCTTGTTGTTGGCCCTCCGGTCACATTCTGTGCTGTTTTTCCTTAGGACCATCTAAACAAGACAGATGTAGCCAGTATCCAGGCAGCAGCTGAAGCCTGAGCACTAGAAAGGTACTCTGGCTTGGGGGATGGAAGGGAAAAGAGGGAGAAGAGGAAGCCATTTGGCTATAAAAAGGATCTTTCTTTCCTGTTGAAATGCAATGGTAAAGAGTGTCAAAATGGCTTAAGGGTGTGGAGGTCAAACAGGTTTTGAGATGTTAAAAACTCTTAAGCTTTATCAGAAAGACTAGGAAAAAAAGTCTTAAGGTAGGTTTTTGCTCTTCCTTTCAAAATACTTCATAATAGCTGCAAGCAATTCTGAAATTTCCATTTCTGATCATTTTTACCACAAGCAAACCAGAACTATTCAGTTAATGTTTTATCCTTATGAATCTGCCACTACAGAATCCCTTCTGAAAAATTACTGTTCTTCCAGTAATTTTCAGATGCACCTTATTTGTGAATCTTCACCCCCTTCAGCAAACCTTAATTTTAAGCATCAGTCACTACTGCTTGTAACAGTATGACTGATTCTGTAGTAAAGATGCTGGAAAATGGACACTAAATAGCAGTTTTATTAATGACATACCATGAGGACTCTGCACAATACACTTTAAATCAAAGCTAAACAAAACACATTTTCTGCTAAACAAAAATATTTCAGGAACCTCTAGGACTATCATATTACTTGCCACTTAAGTTCAAGCATTAAGTTTCAGAGCTTTTCTAAACCTTATGATTCACAAAGCTAGACAACTAATGGCACTTACAAAAAGTCAAGATGCAAGAGACAGCTTAGTAAAGCTTGTGTAGTATCTTTCACCCTTTTCTATTTCTTCACTCTAAAATCTGCAAAAAGGAAGCATATAGCGTTCAGTGAAACCTTGTTTACTATGGCTAACAGTGCATCTTTCACTCCAGCTTATTTTCTAGCTTGTGCTGCAGTAATACAAAAGACAGTCTTTTTAGTTTAACTCAGGATAAAGAATTTGGTGATATGAAATAAGAGCCACTGAAGCACAGACTGGCACCTCTGACACCCCCTGAAGACCCCTCGCTACTGACAAGGAAGCCAGGCTCATCCTCGCTCTCTCTTGGGCCAGTCACTCAAATTCTGCACTATAAAGTTGAACAGCTCCCACAAGAGATTCCAAACCACCATTCCAGAATTTAAGACTTGAAAGTTAATTCACAGGAAATTGGATTTACACCTGCCTCATCTTTGAGAGGTGCATACATACAATAGGTGTACAACAGAGCAAAGCCTTTTTCACCATTATCTCCCACCCCCACACTTGAGGGGAAAGTAGGGGGTGTAAGAAGGAGTCTACCTTTGGGAAAGGCTTTTGAGCTTCAACTTCTGAACAGATGCTGGAAACCCAGATCCTCTATTCCCATCATGGAGATTACATTACACATCAAGAAATTAATTCCAGTTGCTAATATAGAAGTCAGGATGTTGTTAGCATCCTGACAATCCCACTCAACCACTGAAGTCCTCTCATGTTCTATAAGCACCTTGTCTCTGTCTCAAGTTTCTGCATTCCACTAAAACTTGCTGCTCGAGGTAGGGATTGCACAAACTGGTATTACAGCCCTTTGGGATATGGGTGTTACTGCTTTACACCAGAGTTATTTTATGGAAAAAGCCCTCCAAGAAGCAGGAATCCAGATTTCTCTCTCACTTGAGCACATTTTAAGCAGGAAGTCTTTCCAACCTACCAGATTGGCTTGTTAGAGTAAAATCAGCATCAGGGGTATCCCTTAAGGCTAGTTTCATATTTGGCAGGTTGACTGGGCTGAAGAAGTCACCCTTCTCTACACAGTCTCAGGAATAAGGCTGACTATGCAAGGGGACAGACACTTGGTCAGCACAACACTGGATGTTTATAGGAAAAGACTAAGTGCTTACAGTAAGATAATGCACTTAGGTGGAAGATGTAACTCCCCTTTCATTTGGAAGCTTTCTGGAATTATGGTCTAATTACAATCTCACACAATACAGGCAATATGGAAGCTGCAGATATTTTAAACAAGTCTTCAAGCCAGCTTCACCAAAACTGCTGTCAGAAACGTGGTTAAAAACCAACATGACTCTCCTCCCCAGCTCTGCAAAATTCAGAACTGAATGTTTGATCAACGTTGTTTATTTGTATTTGGTCCTGAGTACGACCAGTGAGAAATATTTTGTCAACTCATTTTAAGGCATAAAGGCTGAGTCCCATTGTGCCAGACATTACTTTCAGATGTCAAATTGCCTGTTCAGCTAATGTAGCAAAGGCAGAAGCCCATCTTAGTTGAGCATATTTTTAAGGGAGGTCTACACAAAGGTGGATCAGAAAGAGCTGAGAGTCATTAGAACCAAGAAGTTCCCCCTCTTGCTTTTGTTCCGGGACAGTGATCAGGATTTGTGATTATCACCACACAAGCACCTGGTTAATTCAGAAACACAGCATCAGAAAACATTACAAGAAACAAGAAAAGGCATTTAAAAAGGTCAGGACAACGAATAGCCAGGAGATGGCTGTGTTTCTACCCAGTAAACAAGAACAATGCTAACTGTTTATAGCAAACAGGGTTGGAAGTCCAGTGACATCAGACTGTGATATACTGCAAGTACAGGTTTTAAACCGTTTCTCTCCCTTTCAGTTGCAGTCTAGTTATCTCAACAGCTTCATGTGCTACATCCAGTTCATGATTAAAGCAATTCCATTAAGTAGTAGTATACAACTACAAACATCCAGATTAATAGTAATTGGATGCTTCTAGGCAAGAAGGTGGCAGTATTTCAGTGGCTTAGTAGGCATCAGTACATTAAAGTGTTTTAAGAGATGCCTCTGCAGCTTTAACTTGACAAATAATTGTAAACTTTAGAATACTTACGGATTTTAGCTTTCTCAACTTGACGTAGAGTTACAAGAAAGGAAGAGTAACTGTATAAATCAGTACTTAAATTTCACTTGGCACTTAAGCTAGCCTAAGGAAATCCCAAGACTGCCTCACCTCTGAATTTTTAACATGGTTATTGAACACTGGAAGATGAAGTTTCAGTTCACATGTTCAGTGCAAAGGTCAGAAGCTCTGCAAGACCATGATCAGAAACATTCCAGGGCAGTGTTGCTTAATTCATGGCAACAGCTTTATTTAACAAAAGCACTCAAGGAATGGTTTCCCTCTGTAACTCCATATGGGATCAAACATGAAACAAGTCAGCTTACTCCAAGAAGTGGCTTCTTTGACCACATGAGAGCTGGGTGTTTTGAGAATTTGTTTGGCTGGTTTTGTTTCTTTTTTGTTTGTTTAAACTTTGATTTATATAGACCTGTCATTCTGAAAGCATTTCTACCTAGTTGTAGTGGAAAAAGAGCCATGGCATACATATTTGGCAGGAATGTCTCCCCTGCTTGGAGAAAAACAGATACATGAAATGGGGAAAAACAACCCACACACCACGATATTCTGACTCTCACTGATTTAGGCAAGTATCTTTCAACAACAGCTATTTGCTCCTAGTGAACTGCTGGCAGCAGTTTGCCTGGGTCAATCAGAGGTCTCTGAAGAGGAGTTTCCTTCCGCAGATCAGAAGTATA
>VZTM01042293.1:0-10403 GCA_013400555.1 Jacana jacana
TTGAGCGATGAGAATACCTAGAGGTGACTAAATTAGTGTGGAGCTGGAATTTGTCGGGGTGGGGGGGAAGGGGAAAAATGAGGAAAGCATATGTCATTTCTGTTTTCTATCATCCCTATCTTGTAGAAGGGCAAGGAGGAGAACCTTGGGAACTACACGTCAGTCAACCTCAACTGATTTCCTGGAAAGATGATTTAGCAACTAGTCTGCTGTCTTTAGCTAATTCACACTTTTTAAAGAAAGCATCCAGATGTATAAAAGCATATAGAATAGTACCCTGAAAAGCCAATGTTGACTAATAATTTCTAGTATACAAAATGTAAAAATACAAAATTTTAAACAGGATGGTCATAATCACAGATGAGAGAATTATTTAGCTGTTAACTTGAAATACTTAGGAGAAGACATTACAGAAAAAAAAGTAAGTTGTTTTTAACATTACTTATACCAAAATATATAACTGTAGGCCTAGTCCTAGATCACAGACTACCTGGCAAATGAGGTCTGCTGTCTCTTCATATCAGGACTTTCTACAGTCTTTTGTTACTGCTAAATACTATTACTCATATCAGCAGTCAAGGAAGAAAACCAAACTTTTGAAGCTCTATATAAGACCAATATAATTGAAACTAATGGATAAAATATGTATTACATTGGTGAGTTGCTGGGAAATACCACTAGACATTGTTCATTCTGTCTGTCCTAGCTGTATTTCATGAATCCTTCTTAACTAGCTGGTTGAGACAAATAAGAGAAATTATGTTTACATTTGCATAAGCAGGTACCAATTTTAGTCAAATTGAGATAAATCAGTACATCCTATGTTAAAATATTACCTTGGTCAAGTCAAACTGTTATGTGAAAGAAGCTTTCAAATTTTTCCACTGACATGTTTATTCACTTTGTTGTAAAATTGATAAAGGTGAGACAAGCTTTTGTAGATTATTTTCAAAGATTTTTCTGTGATGCAACAGAGCTAAATGTGGATACTACCTGGAAGTTTTCTGACATGTAAAAATATTGGCTACTTAAACAAATTAAGAGGATGAGCCATTTACACTTCACAGTTCTGTAGTCCACAAAGTGAACTATGTAGTTCCTGAAGGAGATTCAGAGCACCTGGCTTGGTAACACTGGATTGACCCCTAGATACATAATAGAACGGGACTTTAAAAGTGCATTGTGTACTTTCAAGAAAATATTCTAAAGGCATCAATATTTTAAAAGCCAGAATAAAAGAAAATAGAAACCACAGAGGCTGTTTACAAGAGTACACAAACTAAAACAATGTCTTAAAAATATATAAAAAAAAAAAATACATGTAAAATTATTGAGATGGAAATTGAGAATATTTCCTTTTCAAGCTACAACACAAAAAAAGAAGAAAAAAATGTCTGTTATGAATACTTTTAGGCTTCCAAGATTTTCATGTTAATTCTCTGATAGTAGACTAGTGATTGATACAGACTTAGAGCTGAGGTTTACTGGTCTGTAAGTACTTTTAATGTCAAAATAAGGGAGGTGCATCTTTGAGCTGCTGTTACCCTAGTCAAAGACCTACTGTGAGGAAAACCCCTTAGGATTACTCTTTGGATATAGACCTTCTTTGCAAAAGTAAAATGGCAAAAAGTAGATATAGGAAGCCTTAAGACTGAGTCTTTAGAGTATTACTTGGTGGTTCAAATGCAACTTAATCTATGATGATTTACACTTCAGTCAGTGGTCAGATGGTTTCTAATATAACTCACTGAAAGACAGTGATATAGGGTAACCTGGGGTCTGTGAAGCAGTTGAGTATGATGGCCACAATGACAAGTTTTCTTTCCTTCCTACTTGTTCTCCCTTGACACCCCTGTCAAATTACAAATGGAACTAAGTGTTCCATTATTTAGTGCAGCCATTTAAGCATTTTTAGGTCACTGATTGCTGCCTTTATAGTGTTATTGCTATCAGTGCAATTCCTTAATTATGTCAACAATTATTACATCCAGAGAACAATTCCTTAATTATGTCAGCAAATATTTGTACTAATTTTGATTTTCCCAGAGTAAAATATAACTGGGGTTTAAAATTATTATTATTATTATCATTATAATTATTATTATTAAAGAACATGAGTTCCATACAGCTTTTCCTTGGACAATACAGCTCTGAACTTGAGGGTGAATTTTCTGGGATATTATTTAAATGCTTAGGCACATATCTTCCATAGCACATTCATCTAGAACAGCATCTTTGCTTTCAGAAAAATTATGTCCAGTGGAAGATGCATGGCAACAATGTGGAGCAACTACTGTCTTTTGCTAAGCATCTTGCATCTGGCATGTCAGCCTTGACAATGAAATGCCAAGTTGGTTGCCAAATCCTAGAGACAAGATATTTCACCTGAAATTCTTCTGTTCTGCTATTTAGAAATTACTAGTTGCCAGCTGGGATTTTCACTGAGAGAAAAATAAAAAGAACAACAAAAACCACCCGAAACAATTCTTCACACTAAATAGAAAGTTTCTTAAATGTTCTGTTCAGTCAATCATGAACCCACTTTCTCACACTTTGATCTTTAATTTAGAAAGGAGACTAACAATGAGGATTAAGGCATTGATTAAAACATCTGCACACAAAACCATAGTTATTGCAGGATGAATAATTTAAAAATCGGACATTAGAATTTTCTTGTTTGCCAGGGAGATATTTCATTCTTCTGTGGATGAGTTACCTTATGCAGAGTGCTGCTGGAAACAAGAAGAAAAGGGTAATGAATAAAAGCATAGGTCACAGGAAGAACAATCCAATTTTATATAAAATTAGGAAAAAAAAAATGATAGCAAATAAATAAAGAATTTAGAACATATATTGAGGTAGAAAGGTGTGAAGGCAAACAAAGTTACTATCAAGGGAACATTGTGAGTGTCATGTCATTATGACTTTACCTCAACTAGGAGTTGAGTAACTGACTATAATGGTGGTGGGCAAAGTGAACAAGATCTGAGTCACTGAGCCTTACTACAAGCAGTGACAGGACAACAATACCTGAAACTGCTGGAAAGGTGTAGCGTGATAAGAATGTGGGCTGATTTGACTGGTGGCCCATGCCAACATCTGGTTGTAAAATGCCACTGTAATAAGGACTAGGGGAAAATCATAGAATCATTCAGGTTGGAAAAGACCCTTGGGATTATCAAGTCCAACCATCAGCCCTACTCTACACCATATCCCTCAATACCACACCTAAATGACTCTTTAACAGATTCAGGGATGGCAACCCAACCAACCTCCCTGGGAAGCCTATTCCACTGTCTGAAGAACTTTTTCCAATGTCCAGTCTAAACCTACCCTGCTGCAGCTTGAAGCTATTCCTTTGTTCTGTTGCTAATTACCTTTTAGAAGAGACCAGCACCAACCTCTCTACAATGTCCTTTCAGGTAGTTGTAGAGAGTGATGAGGTCTCCCCTCAGCCTCCTCTTCCACAAACTAAAATAGACCCTTCAATCAGAGGGAACAGACTTCCCTGTGAAGTGGGTCAGGACAGCATATTGGTCCCTCTGCCCCCCTCAGTAGAGAGTCATCCACAACAGTGACCTGTCTGCTTTTCCTTTTGAAGCCAGTTGTGATGCTGGGTCTATGCAGACTTGGTCTTTCTGACATATCTTGATTGGGTGCACCATCCTCCTCTCCAACAACCAGTTCCTCCTACAGGCCGCCATACTTGTTGTGCAAGGGAAACTGGGAAGGTGGGAGGGGCCAGGAGGGGATTTTCCTGCTTCCCCGGGCAGGGACCTGTTTCCATTCCCCACCTTCCCTGAGATGCCCTCCTACTGCCTGGTGAGAAGAGGGGTGGGGGTCCTCTGACTTATGTGGAGCCTCAACCCGTTCCCTTTCTCTCAGGAAGTGGGGCCACAGTTAATCTCTCTCTCCTCAAACCTCAAACACTCCTCAAACCTCTCCAACTTAATCCTTCAGGCCAGCCACCTGGCTGCACTGGTCATTAACCTGGTCACATCTGACACAGGTGTTGTCTCCACTACCCTCCATTGCAAGTGCCAGGCTCTGGCACTCTCTGCAGCCAGAGGCCTGGAGGCCCACGTTTGAGTTGGGCCTCTGCCTTGGTGCCTACAGCTTTTCTAACAAAAGCCTTCAACCAAGTAGCAGCCATGACTGAATCTCTACAAGTAACTCACATCTTGTAACTCAAGGGTTATTTGGGATGAGCACCCTAGTCCTCTGACCACCCTAGTCCTCTGACTACTGAGAGGGATTGAACTTAACTCATACACTGGCAGAGGCTCAGCGCCTTGCTGTACAAGCTGCAGCCAGCTGAGATGTTACAGAGACATTCAGCACAACATGAAAGCAAAGGACTGAGATGGAACTTAACCTCCCCAAGAGAGGTCATGTCAGGGACAGGTTTACACTCAACAGCACACACACACAGTTAACTGCAACCTGCTTCAATTGCCACTCCAGTGAGCTGGCACAGTCCAGCCTGAGGGAAATTTTACCCAAACAGTCTTAGCGTTGGACTGCTAATTGGAAGAGCAAAAGTGAAAAGCAACAATTAAAAATTGAAGGTAAGAGAGAAAAATAAAAAGAACAATGCAAAGGAAATCATTCCATCAGCTCCCACCAGCAGATCAATGCCTACGCAGTCTCTGAGCAATGACCACTCCAGATGGATTACCACGACCAGCTTTTATAGTAATATGTTATATGGTATGGAATATTCCTTTGGTCAACTCAGATCAGCTGTCCTTATTGTGTCCTCTCTCAGCCTCTTGTCCACCCCCAGCCTACTCACTGCAAGGGCAGAGTGGGAAAAAGTAAAAGGCTTGATGCTGTGCAAAACATCAGTGTGTTATCAACGCTGCTATAGTCACAGATCTAAAAAATAGCATCCCATGAGCTGCTATAAAGAACATTAACATCATTTCAGCCAGAACTAGCGCATTCTCCCATCCTGCGATGGTAACTAGATAAGGCAGGCATGTTCTTGCTTGAACATAAAAGTGAGTTAATATTTTTGATTGTTCTTATGGGTACATCATCAGGAAAAGAAAGACAAGTGAAAACATGGTCTAGTGCTAAATAGTGCTGGATGACTTTGGTGTCTACAAAAAGAACAATAGAATGCCTGTATTTGAAGAAGGATCAAGGGAACTACAGTAAGTTTTCATAAAAACTATTTCCAGACGCAAAGGAGTCAGGTTAACTGGGAACAGTTTGTGCCTAGAAGAGACAAATCTTTAGCCAAGCTGATTGTCATCTGTGGTCAGCTCCATCCCTATTGCAGAGCAGATGATATTGTTTACTTTGATTGTAACAAGGTATTCAAAAGAGTTTCCCACAGCATCCTTGCAGCCAAACTAAGGGGACATAAAATGTATGAGTAGACTATAAGAGGTATGCAAAAACTGTCTTGACATCACCTCAGAAAGTATTGTACAAGTAGTTTAAATCATCACTGTCGACTGTTACAAATGGTGTTCCTCAGGATTTGACACCATGGCTGTTATTATTTAACACTGATTCGAGGTACCTGGAAGCTGGGAAAGAATACACCATCAGTATATTTGCCAGTGATAACAAACCATGGGAAGAGCTGCTGATAAGCTGAAGGGCAGCATTTGCTGACAGATGGAGGAATGAGCCCATGGAATGTAATGAGTTACAATAGAGACAAATGCAAAGTCTTGTTTGTGGGACTGACTCCCTGCATCAGTGCAAGCCAGGGACATGGTGGCTGAAGTGCAGCTCTGCCAAATATGACTTGGCTGCCCAATGCAACTTACACCAGTTTTGATATTATCCCTCTTTTGAGCAGGACTCTGGACTAGGTGACCTCCAGAGGACACCTCCAGCCTAAGTTTTTCTCCGATTCCATTCTATGATTTATGTGCTTTAGACAAGCTTTTACAATATAATTTCTTCCTGCATTCTGAGGATGCCTTAGAAGGAAACTATATGGCATTTGATTAAAAATCAAACAGGTAAAATGCAAAGGTCAGAAGAAAAAAACCCACACATTTCAGAAATATCCAAAAGTACCAAAAATAAGTCAAAATTTGTTTGGCTGTGGGTGGGATGAAACAATGGGCCCATAATCATTGCCTTATGTCAGAAATTACAATAAACTTACAAGTATCTTCAGTAAAGAAAGAAATAGCTGGTATTTTGTACGTGGCTCCATTTTAGTGGGCAAGCTAGACATAGGCCTTTGTCTTCTGAGTTGCAACAAGCTGCCATAGATTTAAAGGCCACCAGACTTGATATGTATCAATATACTATATTGCTTTGAAAATTCTCCTGTGATCAGGATAGTAAATCACAGTCTAAATAGTCTATACCTTGTTCTTTCTGTGTAGAGAGGAAGGAGACAGATAGATACATTTCCTATGATGCCAATTCTGGCCCAAATACCTGCCTTCCATATTTTTTTTATTTTTTTCTTTCTTTGTTTTCATTTTCAGCATCCCCTAATAATAATACCAATGGATGTATGGCTTTTGAAATATCTGAATAAGTAGTGAAAAATACCTATCAGGCTAAGAACAAACATACCTACCAGGCTAAGAAGAAAATTTAAAGGTGGATGTGTTGCCAGAAGTTCACATATAAGTGAAAACCATGAAGGGGCCACAAAGATGATCAGAGGGCTGGAGCACCTCTCCTATGAAGACAGGCTGAGAGAGTTGGGGTTGTTCAGCCTGGAGAAGAGGAAGCTCCAGGGAGACCTTACAGCAGCCTTCCGGTACCTAAAGGGGGCCTACAGGAAAGAGTAGGGGAGTGAGGGGAGTGTAGGGAGTAGAGTGATAGGACTAAGGGTAATGTTTTTAAACTGCAAAAGGGTAGATTTAGATTAGATATTAGGAAGAAATTCTTCACTGTTCAGGGTGGTGAGACACGGGAACAGGTTGCCCCGAGAAGCTGTGGATACCTCATCCTTGGAGGCTTTGAGCAATGTGGTCTAGTGGGACGTGCCTCTTCAGGAGGATTGTAACTAGACGATCTTTAAGGTCTCTTCCAGCCCAACCCATTCCATGATTCTATCAATATATGGGAAGGAAGATGATATTTAAGGACCATGCTTGTTATCAAAAATTTATCAGTACATGCTAATTTGTTGATGATTGTTTCAAACAAACCAATGAGCACTTCATACCATTGGAAATCAGACATTAAAATTAATGACAGATTATACAATCTTAGAATAACAAACTACATAACCTTATCAGTGTCTTTAAATCTCTGTTACTACCATGTTATTCAGCCCTATAACATTATAATAAAATATTGCTAGTCCTGAGGTAGCATAGCCTTGGAATAGCTCAACTAATGTCCAGAATTGCACAGCAGTACTCAAGTTTAATGGAATTGATTGAGTTTTCTTTATTAATAGTACTTCCCCCCCCCCCGCATCTATATATGTTAAGGCAAACATATAACAATAATTTCAGTCAAGGAAATAAAACTCCATAATGTATTAGCTGAGTTTTAAAACTGAGGCAGTTTATAATAGAACTAAGGATATTACTTACATTCCCAGTAATGAAAACACTAACAACAAAAGGCCATCCAAAAATTGCATGAAGGGTGAAATGAAAATCACAAGGACCACTTAATAGTTTTTTTCAGTGACTCGAATAGGACACCAGTATAGTCTTCATCAATAACTAATTAGCTAGACATACAATTCTAGTGTATGCATATGAATATCACTAGGCTTCTACATTTCTGAAGGGTAGAAAGAACAAATTATTTGCTTTGAATCATTGTTTTAAAGATGGAGTGTGATCAGTAGTCATCAGAGAATTCTTTTATTTTCACCCCACTTTAATGCTAACTCCAAAGTAACTTGGATGTACAACAGTGCTTCATAATAAATGTCACTTTCATTTTGTGAATTAAGTGAAAATGAAAATACAGTTCTTCTCACTGAAGACAATAACAAATCACTTTTTTGATTTTATTAAGCTGCATGCATTAAGATCACAGTCAAAAGCTTCTGAGCGTGGGAAATATTAATATTCACTACAAAAATAAGAATGTTGGAAATTAATTAATACTTTTCAAAATCTATTTCAATCACTGACAGCTTCTATCTCTGTTATATTTTAACAGTACTGCATAAAATAATCTATGCTAAAATAAAAAGGGCAGTTTATCTGTGTTCTTCTAATGCAAGATTTTCTCTAGTTCTCTGTAAATTGTGTTATTTTACTATTCTGCCCATAAGTTCTCATATTAGCAATGAATATTGCTAATAGCCTCTCCTCATATGATTTGTTCTTTAGACCCCTCACCAGCTTAGTAGCTCTCATCTGGACATGCTCCAACACCTCAATGTCTTTCTTGTAGCACACCTGTAGTGCACATGTATATCCACACCTGGTCCCCATCAGCCTTCACAGTGATGAATATTACATGACTTCTTGTGATTCTCAGTAATATTCCATAACTCTCTATTTCCAAATTGTTTAATGAGTACAGCACTTTTAAGTAGAGTGCTACTTCTACCGAAGGACAGTCTATAATGTTTTTAAATGTGAGTGAATTTCAATTACAGATTAGTTCAGGATCAGAACACCTTATTCCATTACTGATGTACTGCATTTGAACCCAGACCCCTAAAGATCAAACATGTGTCCTAGGAACCTGTTATGTCATCTATCCATTTGAAGTAATTCTCACGGTGTACTGAGCACAGGCTTTCCCTCTCCCCTTTTATATCTTAAAGCTTTGGTAACACTTCTGCATTAACTTAGAATGAGAACAACACAAACATTTTTTAATGCATCTTGTAATACACATGTTGTTTCTTAATCAAGGACCCTGCTCTGGAGAACAATCTTTTTGTCCTCGGATAGACTAGGCAGTAATAAGAGAAATCTGGCCTTTCAAACCAGCAATAAAATTCTGCTTCTTGGCAATGGCCAGTCATTTTAATATGAAATTAAAGTTAGTTCGTCCTTTATTTATGTTAATGTTGAGTTTGGTACTGAAAGTAGCAAAGCACCATTACAAGCAAAATGTCTTTTTGTGTGCAATGCAGACAGCTGGGGCAATACACCTCCAGAATTAAATACATGTATTTAAATACCCACATGTCTATGTGTAGGTACATAAGCAGCCAGCTGCCTGTGCTGCTGCTGTAGTCAGTGAAAACCACTTGGTACTGTCAATGCAGCCTGAAAAACAATTCAACCCTACCTAGTGGCCTGGAGCTCAAGTGCCTGTTTCAGACTCTGTTGCCTAAACATTGGTACCAATGTCATTTCAAATACTGCAGAGTACCTAAAGCTTTTACAACAGACTAGCAGATATGACATAGTACCTATGGAAGAAGTATGGGAGATCTGGTAGCAGTCTGAGTCTGCAGCACCTGAAACTGTGGGGTCCTGAATCGTTTCCCTAAGGACAGTCAGCTATATGTCTAAGCTCGCTCACTAATTGTGCTGACTAGGTCTTTATCAAATATTATGGGATCTTAGGAGGGACATACGTTAATGTTTTAGTTTACGTAGAATGCACTTTTTAGGTATCTTTTGATTACCTGATTTGCTGGGCTTTGATTCATCTAATGTAGTGGTCTCAGAGCACACAATAGACTTACTTTGGATTAAACTAAGCCAGATGTACTCCAAGCCCACTCTTAATGGTGTCCAAATGCAACTGGGTTTGCCCACAGGACTAGACCATAACTAGTTTAAAGTTAAAAAAAAAAAATAGTCATGAAATGCATACAGTATGTTTGTCATACCCTTAGAATCAAATTATTGATTTTCAGATTCTCTCTACTGGTCCACGTCTTGAAAACCTACAGTGACCCCTAGACACCTTACTATATAGCATCTTTACTTGTTGACGTAGAAGCATATTTGCATGTTGACATCTAATCTTACCCTTGTATATTAATATCAGGTATGCACTAACTACTGGATTAAGAACCCTTGAATTTGCAAAGACAGTGAGGATATCTTAGAGATAACAATTTTATAGTATCTGATTTGTGCAAACATTTATAAAATAGCCGTGAGAGTTATAGACTCTCTATATGATAATTGATACTCTGCCCTATATAGGTCCAATAGAAAACATTTCACTTTTTTCTCAGCTTAGTAATAAGACTGCAATATTTTTAAAGTGAAAATTACCAGGATACATATACCATCTGTTCCACAGCACCCTTGTTTAACTGTGATTTGAAGCTATATCGGAGAGGCAGACTGCATTTTTGATCAGTATGGATTGTTGGTGTAGTACTGACCCAATCAGATTGTAATGGGAATTCAGGCTGGGGTGGCTGCAAGAACAGAACCACATTCCTTAACAACATAAAATGTAAGATTTATTTACTTAGTGGGATGGGTTTAGCAACTGTACAGCAATACCTGTTCTTCAGCACATAC
>VZTM01042295.1:0-18278 GCA_013400555.1 Jacana jacana
CACTTGCAGCCCATGGAGGACACCACACCAGAGCAGGGAGATGCCCAAAGGAGGCTGCTACCCCATAGACAGCTCACATTAAAACAGGCTCCTGGCAGGACCCATGAACCCATGGAAAGAGGAGCCCACACTAGAGCAGGTTTGCTGGCAGGACTTGTGACCCCATGGGGGATCCACTCTGGAGCAGTCTGTTCCTGAAGGACCGCACCCTGTGGAAAGGACCATGCTGGAGCAGTTCATGAAGAACTGCAGCCCATGGGAAGGACCCACATTGGAGAAAGTAGTGGAGGACTGTCTCCTGCGGGAGGGAAAGTGTGAGGAAGAAGGAATGGCAGAGACAGCCCTCATTCCCCATCCCCCTTTAATACTCAGGGGGAGGAGGTAGAGAAAATTGGGAGTGAAGTTGAGAGCAGGGAAAGGGAAGGGGGTAAGTAATTTTAAGGTTTGGTTTTATTTCTCATTTGATTGACATTCAGTTCAACTAATTTCTCTGGTTTGATTGGCAATAAATTATTTAATTCCTCCAAATCGAGTCTGTTTTGCCTGTGATGGTAACTGGTGAGTGATCTGCCTGTTCTTATCTCAACCCGCAAGCCTTTCGTCATATTTTTCTTTTCCATGTCCAATTGAGGAGGAGGAGTGATAGAGCAGCTTGGTGGGCACCTGACACAAGTACTTACCTAATTCAACACTACTGAGGCACACAGACAGAATATGTTATTTTCAAAGCTGACAGAGATATCTCTATTCTCTGCAGGTATTCAACCCATGAAATAATGTTAACAATGCATTAAAATAGGAAGCTGTCCACAGTATTTTACCCATAAACCTCCAAAACAACAAGGACATTTCATATAATCCAAACAGAATATTCAGAAACCATTATGGTCTTTTCTGCATTATATGAACTATGAACTCCTGAATTTTGAGGGTTATGAATATTTTGCCTTTTTCCAGAGAACGATCATAACATAGAACTTTTCCCAATGCCTTCAGCATTTCATTCTCTCAAGGTAATTGATAATATTTGGTATCTAAATTTGACACAAGAGATTACTGAACTCTGTAATCACTGAGGTATTCTGAAAGGACTTTTTCCACCCAAGCTTCTGAACTTATGTTAGCTGCAACACTTTTAGAATAAACCAGAGTTAGTCTTACTTAGAGAGCTTATAATGAATCTCACAGCCTCCTCCTACTGTACTAAACTTATCCAGACTTCCACCCAGTTTACCCTCCCACAGAGACAAAAACAACAGCTAGATTAACCTTTCCTGTTTACTATCAGCATGGTTAAGGAATGTTAATTTTTACTTGTATCTGACCATCTAACCAGCTGAACAACTGAGATACATTCACTTTCTGAACCGCTAGCCATTCAAGCGACATGCTTGTTTCCTTCTGTTCAGCCATCCAGTTGAGAGAATTCATTGCTTGCCATCCTTAAGGTGGTCAAGTGGCAGATACTACTATCCAACTGTTATTAAGTCCAACAAATTGCTCTACAAACCAACTCTGTACATTATATAGTAACCAATGAACTATGTAACAGTGACTCAAACTTTCATCAGGCCAAAGATGGTATTTCATGTCCCTCTATTGTAACTTTGTGATGGCTCCAACACAGAGAAATGGCATAAGAACCACCTACTTACTGTCCTCAAGGACTATACTATACCAGCTGCCAGTTAGAAACTATTTTCTATCAAGCAGATAGAGCTTTATTTATTACAGAGCTCTTTGTAATAGATTTTACTTTATAGGGAAATCTACAAAACAGAAAGAGTACAAAGTGAATTAGGAAGTGATACGGTGATATTGATACATAGAAATTAGGATGTGCATTTTTCATGGTGCAGCACTGTACCGACAAGTCCAAAAAAGAGTGAAAAAATTCTAAACAAACCTGCTGGAGCTACGAGATCTTCTTGAAGAGCTATAGCTGCTTGGGAGCATTCTGGATCTCTTCTCTCTCTTCTTTTTATCATATCTCTCTCTTTCTTGTTCCTTCTTCTTATCCTCATCCTTTTTCTTTTCTTTGTCCTTCTCTTTGTCCCCTCTGTCCTTATCTCCCTCCTTGTCCTTAATCTTCTCTCTTTCCTTATCCCTCTCTTTCTCACCATCATCATTTTCCTTGTTCTGGTCTACCTCTTCACTGTCTTTTTCCTTATCTTTATCCTCGTCCTTGTCTCTATCCCTATCCTTGTCTCTGACTCTCTCTCTGTTTCGCTCTCTCTCTCTCTCCTGGTCCTTCTCCTTATCCCTGTTTCTCTCTTTATCTCGCTCTCTTTCCCTTTCTTTGCCTTTGTCCCAGTCTTTCTCCTTCTCCTTTTCTTTGGCTTTTTCTTTTTCCTTGAGCTTTTCTTTGTCTCTTTTCTTGTCCCTGTGAAAAACCAAACAAAAATCCATTAATTCAGCTTTGAGATTTCCAATTAAAAAATACAACTAACTCTTTAGTATACATTAATTGTTCAAGAGAAAATATGTGTTTCTGTTGAAAAGTAGTAATTATTCGAATTTCAATTTTCCACCTCTGTTCACCATGAGGAAAAGGTTATATAGCTAATAATTGGAAACCAAATTGGGGGTGGGGTTGGGAGGCGGGCAAAAAATCAAATCAAACTGTGATCTTCTAAGTGATGTTATTATACTCTGAAAGAATATGTCTTTTCAACTCACAGCTATATTACTATACATACAAATATTTTCTACATTTTGTCAGGAGTGAGACAAACTCTAAAATATGCAAATCCATTCTTTACTAAAAGTGTCTCCTTGTAAAAAGGATTGCAGATTAACCACCCCCACGTTAATAATGACAGCTGACTGGACAGAAGTCTTTATTCTACAGTGTTCTCACATAAATATCCTGGAACTACTTGGAAGTCCAACATCAGTTAATACACAGAAGCAAAAAAAACAGGGATAAAATTTCACCAAATTCCCTCAAAAGGCAAATGTAAGGTCAAAATTCAACCAAGACAATTCAATCATCTGTAACATCATTATAAATTTGAAAATTATTGAAAAAAAAAAGGTAAGACAGTAAAAACAGAAGCAAGGTAACAGAACAAGTCAGCTTCTTTGGAACAGGCAGAATGATACATGTTCATAAAAACAGTGAGGAAAATTCCAATGGATGCTCTAGTATTCAAGTCAAATAAGAATGTTTTAGATCACAACTTTGGTTGGAAGATTACATTTTGCCTCCTGGTCAACAGGGGAGGTCCCAGTGGACTGGAGGTTAGCAAATGTGGTGTCCATCTACAAGAAGGGCCAGAAGGAGGATCTGGGGAACTACAGGCCTGTCAGGCTGACCTCGGTACCAAGAAAGATCATGAAGAAAATCATCTTGAGTGAGCTCTTACGGCAAGTGCAGGGCAGCCAAGGGATCAAGGCCAGCCAGCATAGGTTTATGAAAGGGAGGTCCTGCTTAACCAACCTGATCTCTTTCTATGACCATGTGACCTGCCTTCTGGATGGGAGGAAGGCTGTGGATATTGTCTACCTGGACTTTTGTAAGGCCTTTGACGCTTCTCCTGAAGAAGCTGGTGAATCATGGCATAGACAAGCGTATTCTTCAATGGGTAAAAAACTGGCTGGATGGCCATGACCAGAGAGTTGTGATTAATGGGGTGAAATCTTGTTGGCAGCCAGTCACCAGTGGTGTCCCTCAGGGCTCAGTTTAGGGGCCAGTCTTGTTTAATATCTTTGTCAATGATCTGGCTGAGGGGATCGAGTGCATCCTTGGTAAGTTTGCAGACGACACCAAGCTAGGTGGGAGTGTTGATCTGCCTGAGGGTAGGAAGGCTCTACAGAAGAACCTGGACAGGTTGGATCAATGGGCCAAGGCCAATGGGCCAAGAAACGTGCAGATGTGGCATTTCAGGGCATGCTCTAGTAGTCGAGATTGTAGGGGTTTTTTGTGTGTGTATGGTTGGACTCAGTGATCTCAGAGGTCCTTTCCAACCATGATGATTCTGTAGGATTATGTGATTTTGGTAAAGGATTATTTGGAAACACAAGACTCTGACCCATATTTACTTTCTTTCCTTTTCTAGACTCCTAGACCTGACTCTAGGACATATGAAAATGAACAGTTATTCAGAGAGAGAAACAGGAGAAAGCACAAGAAAAGTTGTTGATCAGCAGGCCTTTTCATCTCCAAGAGAACTAGAGTGACAGAAGTTGTTGTGTCTATTGGTACTTATTCTAGTATTTTTAAAGATTCTCAAAGAGACTCATTCAGACATGAAAGGCCCAACACACAGCCCTCACCTTTCTTCATTGGAACAAGTGTTTGGCTACTAATAAATAGTAGGCTTCTTTTATGGTCTGTGACCTGAAGTCTTTCGTTCCCAACAGATTTTGGCAAATACTTCTTTAGATGTCTCACAGAAGGAATGTAAGATCATAAAAATTAAAGAGCACCCAATCCCTGCAATAGAAAGGGGTCTCAAAGACCCAAGAAGTGCCTTGAAATATCTGTGATAAATAACTGCATTGGATTTGCCCCTTCCAGTGAGCAGATATCTCAAGAAGTACCAGATAGCATCAGTCAAAAGGATCAATCAATGAAGCCCAGCTATGTTGCCTACTCCTAACTGTTCGCACTGAGGTCTGCAGATCTGTAGTTCTCTTTCCCATAAAACGTCTCCCCTCGCAAAACAAGAGACAACTGCACAACCACAACAACCCCATGCATCGCTATAGGCTTGGGGAAGTGTGGCTGGAGAGCTGCCTGGCAGAAAAGGACCTGGGTGTGCTGGTCGATGGGCGGCTGAACATGAGCCAGCAGTGTGCCCAGGTGGCCAAGAAGGCCAATGGCATCCTGGCTTGCATAAAAAATAGTGTGACCAGCAGAAGTAGGGAGGTGATTGTCCCCCTGTACTCAGCACTGGTGAGGCCACACCTTGAGTATTGTGTCCAGTTCTGGGCACCTCAACACAAGAGAGATATCGAGGTGCTGGAGCGAGTACAGAGGAGGGCAACGAAGCTGGTGAGAGGCCTGGAGAATAAGGCTTATGAGGATCGATTGAGGGAGTTGGGGTTGTTTAGTTTGAGGAAGAGGAGGCTGAGGGGAGACCTCATCACTCTCTACAACTGCTTGAAAGGGCATTGTAGGGAGGTTGGTGCTGGTCTCTTCTCACGGACAATGAGCAACAGAACAAGAGGGAATGGCTGCAAGCTGCAGCAGGGTAGGTTTAGGCTTCACATTAGGAAAAAATTTTTCACAGAGAGAGTGGTCAGTCAGTGGAATCAGCTGCCCAGGGAGGTGGTGGACTCACCCTCCCTGACTGTGTTTCAGAGTAGATTGGATGTGGTGTTGAGGGATATGGTGTAGGGGAGAACTTGTAGAGTAGGGCTGATGGTTGGACTTGATGATCCCAAGGGTCTCTTCCAACCTAAATGATTCTATGATTCTATGATTCTATGTATGAAGCTCCCTTTAAACAAGTCAGGGGAATTAGAGATGAAACAGGAAGAAAAGTACCTAGGTTTCTATTCACGAAGCTGCTTTCATAGGTGCTTTTGTTTTGTGAATATTCACTATTTCATCCCCCAGGAAGTTACATTATCATCCAAGGAGATAAAGGAATTATCTTGTTGGGATTTCACAGTTCAACAATTAGACAATCAGACTTAAAAATTAAAAGATTAAGTAAAATATAGATGTATTAGGTCCTGAAATGTAAATATGCCACAGAACAGACACATGCATTTGTGTCCACAGCAATGTATGGCCAATATGAAATAGCCAAAGGCAAAAATAAAAGCTCATGCACAAAAATTTAATGTCGCAACGTGGGATCAAGTTTAGCCAGAATCCAATCTACATTGTTGAGAACGTTGAAGAAGCATCTTTCACTTCTTTGTGCACTGCACAGGCTACACAAAACATATCTAATCTGTTGGCTAAAGTCTGATAATTACAGTTACCCATTTTTGATCAGCTTGCACGCTGGTATAAATATAGACTAGACTTTGGTATCAAAGTTTAGGTACCTTAGTGTTGTGGCTACAGTACTCCCATAGGCGCCATATGAGTTACTATGTAGAAAATTAACTATATTCTAGCCAAAATCAATACACTCAGTGTAAAAATTTACCTTCTCTTCTTTTGTCCCCTAAACAAAGCTTAGAGACAGGCTAAAGCATTTAAGGATTCCATCACCCAAAAGGTTTGTTTGATTTTTTCTAAAAACTTTTTTTTGTACTGCGTGCTGCGAAGAACAGTTTCATTTCTTAAGAATGGAACTCACCAAGAATGAGAGTGACTTCTTGATTTCTGCCTTTCCCTAGATCTAGATCGCTTTTTCAGGGGACTTCTGGATCTGTGTCTGTCCTTATGTCTTGAGAGTGATCTGTTGCCAGATCTACTTCTACATGAACAATGCCAGCAAAAAAAAAAAAACAAAAAAACTTTAATATTGAAACTTCATAAAAATTAGGCCAACCAAGAAGAGAAAAAAAAAACCACATAAATCTTGCCTCGCTACATAAAATTATACAGTTACATCTCAGTAACACACTGTCTACCAACAATTTTGTAAATATGGATGCTTTAAGCTTCACCAGGTGCACATGCTCTCCTTTGAAACAATGCACCATAGACAATAGACAATTTCTAGCAGCTTGTAAAAATAATTAGTTACACTTCTCTTCTTTTCCAGGCCCCGTCACTTAATGCAGTTTTGGTCAATGAAGAAAGATGGCTTCAACTGGCCCCACTGTTCTCCAGCCTTACAATTTACTACATGATAAATAAAGAATGCAAATAATGGGCAGATACTCCAGTAGAAATCCAATTAAAGTCTTCCAATAAACATATATGGTATATTCTCAGATTTGATTAAGAAAAAAAGACTTTTAAAAATGACTATTCTTTTTTCTCAAAATATTCCCTGTATGTGGAAGATCATATTCCCTAGGAAAACAAAAATAAAAACTGAATTTGAACATTCATTTTCAAAAGAACATGATTGTATACTTTGCCTAAGAGGTTAAGGTACGATGAAGTTAAACTTACCAAAGACAGAAATTCACATACATTACTCAATAAATCCTGAAGAACAGGGAGATGCAAAAAATACCAGCTCCACCTGTCTTCTGCAACTCATGACATACCAAGAGGAAAGGCAATTATTTTTTACCTACAGCTTGGCTTCACATATCAGTGTAGACATACAAACTAATTACAGGGAAAATTTAGTCCAAATAAGGCCTCAAATAAATTTTATATGATAGACATAAAAGTGATTTAGGGGTTTTATAAAACAGTAAAACTGGAAAGTGATAAGGACAGTTTATTGTTAGGGATGAAGTCGCCTCAACAGATCAGACTGGACCTTTTTCAGCATGTTCTCAAAACTGACAATAACAGTGGTAAAATAATTTAGAAAAATACTAATATAAATATCAACAATTGTTTAAAGCACATAAGTCTATGGGGCTGGATGGGATCCACCCAAGGGTACCGAGGGAGCTGGTGGAAGTGCTCACCAAGCCACTTTCCATCATTTATCACCAGTCCTGGCTAAGCAGGGAGGTCAGCAAACGTGACGTCCATCTACAGCAAGGGATGGAAGGAGGATCTGGGGAACTACAGGCCTGTCAGCTTGACCTCAGTGCCTGGGAAAGTTATGGAGATCATCTTGAAGTGCCATCATGCAGCATGTATAGGACAACCAGATGATCAGACCTAGTCAGCATGTGTTCATGAAAGGCGAAAGGCAGGTCCTGCTTGACTAACCTGATCTCTTACTAGGACAAGGTGACCTGCTTAGTGAGTGAGGGAAAGGCTGTGGATGTTTGCAACCTAGATTCTAGCAAAGCTTTTGACACTGTTTCCCATAGCATTTCCCTGAAGAAACTGAATGCTCATGGCTTGGACAGGCATACACTTCACTAGGTAAAAAAATGTCTTGATGACCAAGCCTAACGAGTGGTGGTAAATGGAGTTAAATCCAATTGGCAGCCAGTCACAAGTGATGTTCTCCAGGGCTCAGTACTGTGTCCGGTTCTGTTTAACATCTTTATCAATGATCTGGACAAGGGGATCAAATGCACCCTCAGTAAGTTTGCAGATGACACCAAGTTGGGTGGGAGTGCTGATCTGCTTGAAGATAGGAAGGATCTGCAGAGGGATATGAACAGGCTGGATCGATGGGCCAAGGCCAACAGTATGAGGTGCAACAAGGCCAAGTGCCAGGTCCTGCACTTGGGTCACAACCCCATGCAATGCTACAGGGCTTAGGGAAGAGTGGCTGGAAATTAGAAATTGCCTGGCATGTTTTGATGTCATTAAATAACACGTACTGTGTAACACTATTACAGAACTGAAGCCTTCACTTAGATCATATTTGCTTGGTAGTATAACTTATGTGGTGTATCCCTCTAGCCAGCTTTTCTGTATTTAAAAGAATTCTAGTTTTCCTGTTAAAAGATAACGGATTTAAAAAAATGTAACAGTGCTGTCACTACAACACTCCCCTTTTAAAAGTGTAAGCTACCTAATACATTGAGTTTCCTTTTTATTTTAATACTTAATGGAGCCAAATATTTTTAGACTGATTATGTAAATGATCAGAAAATGTTCCTGACATTGAACCATTGCAGGCAGTGTTTCCAAGTTTCACATAGCAAGGCAAGACTGTCTTGTTCTTGGAAAAAGAGAATATATCTTAATGGGTAAACTTTAAGGGTGATATGCTAATTTTATTTCCTCCTATATTTCAAAGCCTGTTCCAGAATTGAACAAATTAGCAAAGCAAACAAACAGTGAAGAATATAAAACTAAGTGTGTTTTACCTGAAAGTAATCCTGAAAACATATAGCGCTTTAAGGGAAAGAGTATCTGTTCAGAGACAAAGTTTGTAGGTACTCTGATCTGGTTAGTGTAAGTATCTCTTCTCTACAGAGATACTTGTTTCATAACCACTCAAAAAACCCCAAAACCAACAAAACCACCAAACCCCCAAATCTTTTAGCCCAAAATAGAAAACACACCTACCTGTGTTTTGAGAGTGATCTTTTCCTTCTAGATCGGGATTTTGAGCTAGACCTGGATTCTGAACGAGAATGGGAACGAGATCGACCGCCTTTTCTTTCACTGCTCTTTCCAGACTCTGAGAGGAAAAAACCACTTTGCAGTGTAAGCTCAGAACATTTAAAGATCCCAGTTAACAATCTGGCACAAGTAGAATATACCACACATATAGTGCAAGGGGCCTACGCTTTGCATATCTTCCTTCAGAAACATCCAAGAAAGTCATTGCATATACTTGTTGAGTGCAGCCATCCTGCAGCAGTACACAAACCAGATAATTATAAACATCTAGCTCTGTTAGGAATGGGATTTACGTTGCTTCCACAACGCACTAGATTACAGTATGTTCTCCCCTGATATATTATTTAATATAGCTACTTTTTTTTCCTATTAAATAACCTCAGAAGACTAGAGCAACTTCAGAGGGAATAATTTTGAAAACAAGCATAAAATGTAAATTATAATTAGTATTTTTTGTACGTTTAGATATTCCAACCATGGCACAAATATTGAAGTTCTATTCCTCAAACACTGTTTTGGGAGAGGAAGGGATGGAGAGAAAGGGGTGAAAAGTTTGAACCAAAGGTCAGGAAATCAACAGAAAGCTTGCCAGTGACCTCAGCAGACTTTTGTTCAGACTCTAAAAAGATTATTATTCTGCTGCTTAACACTGCGGAAACATTGGAACTATTTTTCTCCCAACCATAAAAACCAACAGAAAATAGTTTCCCCTCCCTCCCCAAGAAACCCTCAAGACTCTCCACTATCTAATCAACGTAAGTCAATGCATGGGTAGCAAGAAGAATGACAAAATCTTGCTGATGAAAAGAAAAAGGACGATTTCAACTGCAAGATGAGAATTTTTTATGCTGTGATTTTGCAATCAGTTTAAGTCAGCATAAATCAGCTGAAATGTCTGTTTAATCACTCAACCCATCTACACCTTCCTTCTTGACCAGGCATTTTAGTATTAATGGATCAAGGAACCAATCTGGATGAAAAAAAAATCCATTATAATATGTTAAGTTTTATCCCAGATTCACTCTCTGATCCCATTTGCTATGAGGATGCAGAGTCTTGAGCCAGCATGAAAAAGAGCATAGCACAGTGACAAAATTAATCCGCTGAAGGAAAGCATAATATGCATGCTTTCAGCAGCATGCTAGCTCCCTCTGATCATGAAACTACAGCATTAATGGGTGATAAAGAACAAAAGAAAATATAAGTATCCAGTGAGTGCGTATCTGAAAATAAGATATGATGAAATAAAAAAAAGTCAGCTTTGTTCCACTGCTTTGTTGCATAAAGACAATTTTGATTATTCCCCCTCCTCCTCCCATATTGTTCACCTTTTAGTACCTTTTAATGTGTTTGAAAGTACTCTTAAAAGCATGTGCCACGGTACACACAGAACATGTATGTTAGGTAATGAACATAATATAGCTACCTGGCTCAATAGCAGCAGATATGAAAGATTGGGCTTCTCTTACTCTCTTCATCACTTCTTCCAGTTCCTTGGCAGCAGCTTGTGGTGTCATTTCAGGAGGCTTCACTATTGCATTATTGGAGTGATTTATTCTAAATTAAGGAAAAATAAAATCGTTAATTCCCAAACTCCTGAAAAGAGAAAATGAAAAACAAATAAGAAAACACCTCAACTCCCACATATGACTAAAAACTTCAAAGTTCAGCAAAACTACAGATTTTTTCTAACACTCATCTGTTCCAAGTATCTGAAATGTCTGGCTTCTATTGCTTTCAAATCTTAATACTTTAAAATAAATGCGGCACAATATTTCTGTGTTAAAATATTTTCTAGTAGAGGTCTAGAAATCTGTTTCTCTATTTCAGATCAAATCTCTACATTAAGGCCTATGAATTACATACACATCACATAAAAAACTTAATTAGTACCAAGGACTTTGCAGATTCTCTCACTGTTATAGCTTTCACTAACTCAAGATTAGACATAGAAATATTTTACTCAATGCCATCCATATTCTTCTTGGAGAAAGTTATGCCCAACCTTGAAATTGGAATTCATAAAAGTATTCCAGTTTACTAACAATAGGTCCTTATACTGAAAAAACATTCATCACAGTAGTTTCCTGCACATCAGTCATAAATGTATAAGGATACTAAGAAATCTCTCATTCAATATTCACATGAATAATTAATTTCTTACTTCAGTGGCCTGTCTCCAAACATAACTCCATTAAAGGCAAGTGCTCGAGGTACAGAATTTTGGTCTGCAAATTCCACAAAAGCAAATCGTGTTGGTTGCGTCTCATCACCTGCCATTCGCACAAATTTGACTTCTCCAACTTGCTTAAAGAATTCAAGCAGCTGATCTGCTGTTGTAGTCTAGAAAGAGTCAAAGAACTCAGCTGAAGTAAAATATATATAAAACCCAATTATCCAACGTATCAGGTAATGTAAAAGCTACAGATTTTTGAAAGACACATCACCATTATTACACAAGTAATATTACACTTTAAGAGAGAAGAGTATTTTTTTCTTCCATTAATCTAAAGAATATACTACAATTTAAAATAGTGCAACCACAAGACGTGATGTCCTACATCTGGTTAAAAAAGCCCTTGCACAGGATATTGTACTTTTCAGGAAACTCATTTGAATTAACCAATGAGGAATTTCCTTATACACCTATGTTCAAGCTATTGATTGTGAATTTTGATCAATTAAAAAAAAATTCCAAACAGTATTACAAGACTTAACTTTTACTTTTTTCTACTAGCTTCCAGCTTGCTTTATTTTATAGTACTTTTATACTCTAGTAGCTACTTTAGCATTCAAAAAAAAAACCAAATCAAAAACTTATATTGTCATCAGTCAAAAGCAAATTTTTGCAGTTAATTCAATCAATTGCTGAAAAAACAATTTTCTGACATACCTAACTTTCCTGTCAGAGAAACTCAAAGTTATTAATGCTAATTTTGCAATTTCCACTATGACAAATCATTTTTTCTTACTGTATTTAAGCAACTGCACAGTGTTGTGTGGGATAGCTACCATGATCTCACAACTTCTGAGGCACTGTTTAGTTAACACAACCCAGATGGACATTTGATCAACAGAAACAATCATAAGTATGCTTCTTGAAGTCAGCTACAATGCGATTTCTCCGGTATCCTGCTAGAATGAATTCCAGAGTCTGGTCTGATCTGATTGACAAAGGAACATTCAGAATCTGAAATATCACTAGTAACCAATAAGAGTATTTTTTTGTTGGTGGTCTGTTTAAATTCCTATTAGCATCAACGAAAACTCTTAAAATATAATCTTATAATTCATAAATTACAATTCTGCATCTTCCATTAACATTGCCAATAAAAAAAATAAAAAAAACCAGCTACCTGTGAATTCAAGTTTCCAACGTAGACTGTTCGTCTGATTTCATCGATTTTAGATGGGTCCACATTCCCCATAATTGGTGGCTGTGGTATTTCTCCCAGTGCCGTAATGTTAGGGTCCAATGCTGCTGCTGGTATAGCCCCCAAAGTGCCAAGTGAAACACCAAGCTGGAAACAGAATAGGCTTTGCAACCAAGCACTGGTGGGATATACTTCACTTGTTAATATGTGTGCCTTGTGCATTTCTGTAAAAATAAATCTAATCTAATATAGGCAAGATTTTAAATTGTCAGGGCCCCAGCTGAGTACCATATTGGGTTTGTGTGGCAAGGTTTTGGTAGCAGAGGAGGGGGCTACAGGGGTGACTTCTGTGAGAAGATGGCAGAAGCTGCCCCCATGTCAGACTGAGCCAGCTCCAGCCAGCTCCAATATGGACCCACAGCTGGCCAAGGCCAAGCCAATTAGTGATAGTGCCTCTGTGATAACAAATTTTAAAAGGGGGGAAAAAACTGCTGCACAACAGCAAGCAGGAGAGAATACGTGAGAGAAAAAAAACTGCAGACACCAAGGTCAGTGGAGGATGTGCTCCAGGCACCAGAGCAGAGACTCCCCTGTAGCCCATGATGAAGACCAGGGTGAGGCAGGCTGTCCCCCTGCTGCCCATGGAGGTCCACAGTGGAACAGATATTCACTTGCAGCCCATGGAGGACACCACCCCAGAGCAGGGAGGTGCCCAAAGGAGGCTGCTACCCCATAGACAGCTCACATTAAAACAGGCTCCTGGCAGGACCCATGAACCCATGGAAAGAGGAGCCCACACTAGAGCAGGTTTACTGGCAGGACTTGTGACCCCATGGGGGATCCACTCAGGAGCAGTCTGTTCCTGAAGGGCTGCACCCCTTGGAAAGGACCCACACTGGAGCAGTTCATGAAGGACTGTCTCCTGTGGAAGGGACTCCATGCAGGAGTAGGGGAAGAACATGAGGAGGAAAGTGTGGCAGAGAACATGTGTAATGAGCTGACCACAACCCCCTTTCCTCATGCCCCTGCACTGCTGAGGGGGAGGAGGTAGAAAAAAAAATAATCAAAAGTGAAGTTGAGCTTGGGAAGAAGAGAGGGGTGGGGGGAAAGATTTGTACATTTCTTTTATTTCTCATTATCCTACTCTCTTGTTAACTGGCAATAAATTAATTTCCCCAAGTCGAGTCTGTTTTACCTGTGACGGTAACTGGCAAGTGATCTCCCTGGCCTTATCTCAAACCACAAGCCTTTCGTCATATTTTTCTCTTCCCTCTTCAACTGAGAAGGGGAAGTGATAAAGCGGTTTGGTAGGCACCTGGCATCCAGCCAAGATCAACCCACCGCAAGTAATTATTTTAAATAATAAAAATTTACCCATAAATAGCTTTCTATATTTAACATTTTCTGTGTGCTATCAGTTACCATCTTATTGAAGAGGTCTGGCCAGGGATGCAGTATATCAAATGAGACAACCCACAGGCTTGAATTTCTAATGCATGCAATACTACAGGCTTGAGGAAGAGTGGCTGGAAAGCTGCTTGCCAGAAAAGGACCTGCGGGTGTTGTTTGACAGCTGATTGAATATAAGCCAGCAGCGTGCCCAGGTGGCCAAGAAGGCCAACAGCATCCTGGCCTGTATCAGGAACAGTGTGGCCAGCAGGACTAGGGTGATGATTGTCCCCCTTTATTCAACACTGTGAGGCTGCACTTCCAATACTGTGTCCAGTTTTGGGCCCCCCACTACAAAAAAAGACATTGAGCACATCCAAAGAGCAACAAAGCTGGTGAGGGGTGTGGAGAACAAGCCCTATGAGGAGCAGCTGAAGGCACTGGGGCTGTTTAGCTTGGAGAAAAGGAGGATGAGGGGAGACCTTATCACTCTCTCTACAACCTCCTTTCAGGTAGTCGTAGAGGTGGGGGTTGGTCTCTTCTCCCAAGTAACAAGCAATAGGACAAGGGGAAACGACCTCAAGTTGCACCAGGGGGGTTTAGATTGGATAGCGTGAAAAATTTATTTACCAAAAGGGTTGTCAACCATTGCAACAAGCTGCTCAGGGAAGTGGTTGAATTGCCATCCCTGGAGGCATTTAAAAGATGGGAATATGTAGTGCTTAGGGACATGGCTTAGTGGTGTACTTGGCAGTGTTAGGTTAACAGTTAGACTCAATCTTAAAGGTCTTACCCAACCTAAATGATTCTATGACTATTTATGCTTTATTAGCAGCAATGATGCTTCAGAACTGTGAGCAAGCACATTTTTAAAATCAAATGCCTAAACTATTACTTCACATATCAATGACTGGAGTAGCATCCATTTTAAGAGACACAACAAAAAAGCCAACACTCGTGAACTAAATATTATTTTCCAAATCATTCCATGTCGCTTATACAATGACAATTATGAACCATAAACAGAATTAGCCTAAACCTCTAATTGGTGACTTTGGTCCCCCTGTTTCATTATATAACATCGTAATCTCTAAAACAGCTATTGGAGCACAAGCTTCAAAAAGTATGCTGAGCTTTGTGCGGGTTTTTGAAACAGTACAGAAATCAAATTTATTTGGTTAAAGCAATGTTTTTATGGAAGGAAGGAAAGAAGGAAGACACTAAATACAGTCATTTCTTTTAAGATACTGATCGGTATCAGCTAAGAATATGAGAGTGGAAATAATGTTTCTAGTAGTGGAAAGAGATGAGGAATCATTTAAGGACAGATAGGTTTGGGAATCTGCAGGACACCCTTAACACAAGTCAAAACACCAGGATTGTATCAGTAACAACATCAACAGAATCATAGAATGGTTATAGTTGGAAGATCATCAAGTTCCAAGCCCCTGCCATGGGCAGGGACACCTAGGGACACTAGAGTAGCAGGTTGCTCAAAGCTCCATCCAGCCTGTTCTTGATCACTCCCAGGGATGGGGCATCCACAACTTCCCTGGACAACATGTTCCAGTGTCTCACCACCCTCACAGGAAAGAATTTCTTTCTGGTATCTAATCTAAATCTCCTCTCTTACAATTGAAAAGCATTGCTCCCTGACAATGTGACCCTCTCCAGCTCTCTTGTAGGCTCCCTTCAGATATTGGAAGGCTGCTTTAAGGTCTCCCCAGAGCCTTCTCTTCTCCAGGCTGAACAAGTCCAGCACTCTGAGCCTGTCTTCATAGGAGAGGTGCTCCATCCCTCTGATCATCTTTGTGGTCCTCCGCTGGACACATTCCAACAGGTCCCTGTCCTTCCTGTGCTGAGGACTCCAAAGCTGGACACAGTACTTCAGGTGGGGTCTCATGAGAGCAGAGGAGTAGAATCATCTCCCTTGACCTGCTGGCCATGCTTCTTTTGATGCAGCCCAGGATGCGGTTGGCTTTCTGGGCTGCCACTGCACACTGTAGGCTCATGTTGAGCTTCTCATCCACCATCACTCCCAAGTCCTTCTCCTCAGGGCTGCTCTCCAGCCATTTTCCACCCAATCTGTATTTGTGCCTGGGATTGCACAAATTTGCACTGCTGCAACATGCTTGGAAGACTGAGGACTTTCATCTTCAAATAACATGGGGTTAGTGACATTAAGCTCAATTTTCTAAAGTAGGATTTACTAGAATTCTTCCTGAATAAGGCACAGCAGCCTGCTGATGTCAAGAAAGGTTTATGGAGGCAAAAGGAAACTGAACAGAAGCACCTAGCTCCTATGTTTTTTGTAGGGAAAACACTGTTAGGCTAACAGTTAAAACCCCTGTCAGAGATATCAAGTAAAAGCACTCTAATGCAGCATTTTGTTATTCCAAAATCTGTGTCAATTTAACTATTATGTTGTAACTAATTTTTAGTAGGTGGACAGCATTGCCTCTGGATTAAATTAATGGGTCTAGGAAAGGGACAATAATTAAAATGGACACAACCAAAACCAGTATTTACCCACTATTTTGCAAAACAATCTGAAAGAAACACCTGGGAAAGGTAGTGCATGGACACCTTGTGATCTACCCCTCAAAAGAGACATCACAGCTAAATCTTCACTGACTTAGCATATAAGAGGACAACATCCACAGATTGGATAGTTCTTGTTCTCTGAACACAGAAAGGCTACAGAGTATAGAGGAAAAACAGAAATCAGACAGGGACAGAATTTTACTTACTGTAGTCAAAGGGGTTGGTGTAGGTATGGGAAGCAATCCTGCACCAGGCATCAGGCTTGTCACAGTAGGAGCAGGCGCCAATAGAGAAAGGGCTTTGGCTTCATCTGGGATTTTACCTGAAGAAGCAAATGAAAGCATTACACAGAGTTGGCACACTACACAGATGTTATTCTTTCTATGATTTTACAATTACCCTTGCATTTAAAAAAATAATAAATAAGAATGAATCTGTCTACCATATCCTTACAAAGAAACAAATACAAACTTAAGTATTTCCTTTTATCCTGCTCTACTAGGAAAAACAAAAGTGAGCAAAACTTCAAAGACTAGCAATCTCATTAATGGATTACTACTTTTAAAACTGAATAATGTACACAATTATTTAACACTTTGAGCTATGGGTCACCTGTACTGGAAACTTAATGTTCATGAACCAAACGATATCAAGCATGGACGCTTTCCCAGGGCGGTGTTTTCGCGGTGATCGAAAGTTGTTTTACACATGACAACCGTTCGTGTTGGCTGCATCACTAATAGCACACAGAACATCAGATACAGAAAAGAAGAACATTTTTTAAAGTTTAATCCCCAGAAATAGAAAATAACCAAATTATTAAAAAAAAAGAAGTATGTGCCAACTGAAATTAGTGTGCTTTTCCCCCTCTGGTGTTACCTATTTTTGTTGTAAAAATAAATAAAAATAAATAAAAATAAAATAAAACCTACTGTGACTACACACAAGAAATACTACAAGTGAGGTTGGGAGTGGAGGAAGGGAGGGCCGAAAGGTTCAGATTTGTACTGTCTTACATTCTAGGTCACCTCAGTTCATCTGAAACTTTGATGAATTAGCTTTACATTTACTGAGATTGAAGAAAATCATAACTGATCAGCTAAGCAAACTGTATTTTCCTAAAATATGTATTTCCTACTATTTCAACCATATTGTATTCCCCGACATGCTAAAAGTTTAATATCTAATCTGAACTAAACACAGGTTTCATTCAAAGTTAGATACAATTACACTGCTAATGAACCCCCCCAAAAAAATCTTGAAAAAAAATAATCAAAAGATGTAATAATAGTTACAAATACAATTACATGTATGTATTGAGTTTGAAATACAAAGGGATTTAAAGTGGTACAAACAATAAACGCTGAACTTTAGAACTACAGAAAGGAACTTCTAATTATACTAGGTATCTATGATCTATTCAAAATTACTGGCATAATTGTACTCATGCTATCCAACTGAGCTCTTTGGTATTACCCTGTGCACTTTAATATAGTAAATGCTTTTTTTTAAACATTATTTGAAAAGTCAAGGTACATACAAATCCTATGACAGTGACTTTTAATAATTTGGTTCAAACTGTATATGTATTAACTATAAAACCCATAAATTAAGAATATTTATATATTACTTTTTAAATCCTGATCAAAAAGAAAATTATATAAGTTCCAAAACTGTGCCATTTTAGCTAGGGTTCCAATAAACCCCACAGGAATCATACTACTTAAAAAAAATAAAAAGAAGACAGAAGTGTTGCAAGCCTGTTCTACAGATCTCCAGCAAGACTACGTTACAGCTGGATACCAAAGGACAAAAAAGATTTAAATCAAAATTAATTTCTATGTGGCATGGGCGGAACAGAAGAGATAAAATAACAGTACTCTTCCCTTCCCCCCCCCCCT
>VZTM01042295.1:18359-33996 GCA_013400555.1 Jacana jacana
AACACGTAACAAAACAGTTGATTTTGCTATATAAAGGAGAAAAACAGGAAAATTAATACCATTTAAAATTAATTGTGCAATTCATGTCTTACAGGGCTTTTATAAAAACATGCATGAATCTGAGCACATGTCACAATGTTCACCACTTTTGAAGTCAGGCCTGACTACTTGTGAGAATCAGGTACCTTGCCTCACATCCTGCCTACTATGTAGCTAGCTACCAGGCTTTCAAATATAAAGTTCAGGCAACTGTGCACGCAAATNTAGATATAACTAAACAGATGGTGAGTCAAGTTGAAAAAAACACTTAAATACAATTCTAAACTTTAAGCACATGGGTCATCTTACTGAAATAATTGGAATTATTTATGTGTTGCTTAAGGAATTAACTGAACACTTTCAGTTAAGTAAACTATTATAGCAGTTCACAAAAAATGAATAACACGCATATCTAAACTATAAAGTTAGAAGCATTATTTCCAGAATACTTGTGTCCCTCAACAACATAATGTTCTATTTTAAATACAAAATCTAGTTGGTCAGTTCAACACCACAAAGATCCACTCATTTATTTCATTCAAGAATGAGGAAGGGTCTATCTCTACAGACAGAACCCTGAAAAATTGTGGTTTTAGAGATACTGTTTTTTCAAAAGATCCCCCTCTAGTTTTTAAGATCAGGTCAAAATTTTTAACAATTCTATAGAAAATAAACTGTTGTGGGGGGAAAGAAATAAAACTGAAATACCTTGCAAATTTACTTCCCCGTTCTTTAGACTGTTTTGAAAAACAAATTAATATCTGCAACCAAATAACCTAACAAGATACAGTCTTGTTTTGGAGTGTTAGCTCCGTGAATTTATTTATAAAAGAAATACAAGCCCACAGAGATACCACAAAACGTGTGGGTAATGACATAACAAATTAGGACACTTCAAGACTAACTTTTGGTTTTTAAACTCATGGTCTTTAAAAGCTGAATGGAAGTGAGGCAAATGTAATTATTTTTCTAATAAGGGACACAAACAAAATAAATATGCCAAATCTATATAACATCCTTAGAAATATTTCTTAGAAGCTTGTGAGCGTTTAGTAAATTAAAAATTCTATGATCGTTTATTTATTCTTTGCTTTGCAAAAGAATCTGGAAGCAAATGTAGGAAATGTAACAAATTGTTGATTAAAGGCATTACAACTAGTAGCAATTACCCCAACTGGCACAGCTAAATCCAAAAGAAATCACAAACAAAGCTCCTACCCAGCTGCAGTTTACAGCCTGGTGCATTACCAGAGTAAAACCAATTAGTCCCAATGCAGCTGGCTGGGAAGAGCAATGCTCAAGAACCTGACACACTGCCTGGTCCAACTCTTTTTTCAGGGCTTTAATTTCACAAGAAATAACATCATTTCGGGATGAGAACCTTCTCAATCACTCCAGCATGAGCTGCCAGGGCTTCTGAGACTGAGATGACATTTATTTTTTTTTTAAACTCTTCTTGAAATAATCACTAGAGCAATACACACATACACAGAACTTTTCAATCTTCCCACAAATAACAATGTTAAAAGACAATGTGCCTCACATAACACATTCCAACCAAAACTTCAGCTGCATTTGTACTTATGAGTGGTAAACAGGGTTTTTTTTCTAAAAATTACAAAAAACTAAAGGATGAAATCTTACTGCCACTAACCTCAGTGGAGCAAGGTTTCATCAGAAGCAAACAAATACTTCATGACATTCAATATTCATGAGAGTTCAATTAGAAATTATTTTTAACTTTTCATATTAGACATAAACAGAAAGCCTTCTTTTAAACAGACCATGCAAACTAAAATATAACTATTCTGCTGAAAAGAGGAAAAATAGCAGAGAAAGATCATGATCTTACTTTGTAAAGTTAATTTCTCCATGTTGTGTTCTAAGATAAGCTCATAAAACATAATATATGAAAGAATGCATCTTAAAACTGATATTTTTTTCACTATTCCAGTCTGACATTATGTGCTCATCTGTTGAATTTAGATGCTTAAATGTATTACAAACCAAATTTCTCCATAATTCACAGCACAGAATTTTGTTAATCATATTCTAAATTCTGTGTATACCATCCACAAGCAGCTTCAGATAAACTTCAAAATGAAACACTGTGAACTCTTTAAAAAACATCATTTTTTCAGACTGAATTACCAGTTCACAAGTACAAGGGAAAGAGATTTAACAGAGCAAAACAAAAAAGGGACAAAATAAAATAAAAATAAAAGAAACAAAGGAAAGAAAGCAAAATAAAATAAAAACAGAGACAGGGCGTCCATCTTCAGCAGGCCAGACTTCGATCTCATTTCCCCCATGAAGGTTTCACTTGTCGGCAGGTTTAGTGGCATGGCAAACAATGCCTAACTCAGGCAAGTGTAACAGGTCTGCCTTGGCCAGTCTAGTCATCTAATAATGCACAAATATCACACAGAAAATAATACAAAACCAAATTAATAGTCAAAATCCATCTACTAGACAACGTGGACATAAAATTTAGAATGGTTAGGGTGGCATCTTTGTTTTTCTTTCAGCCTTTGCGTTCTCAAAGTATAACATTTAAAGAAAAACCTACTGATACACACAAAAGAAAGTAGTATTTTGACAACTCAATGTCATATCATTTACAATTACATTTTTGTTGTTTATTAAATGTCACAAAATTAACATTGTTTTCATTGTGTAGTGATTCCCTCCTAATATTCCTTTGATTTACTGGTTTAAATACACTCAAAATTTCAGATTTTATTCTGGTTTTTAAAACCAAATTTTCAGAGTTCCATTTTACCCCTCATCTACGTTTGATTTGGCATGTGAAACGTTTCATTACTGGCAATGTTGGTCACAGATAGAATTTAACCTTTCAGTAGCATACAGCCATTGCTACTTTTAAAGCCCGCGATACACTCCACAGACTGTTAACAATGATACAGAGCAAATAAAGTCTTGCACTGTGGTCTCCCCAAAGTCATACTTATTCCACAGAATAAATTCCTCAGAAAGTTAAACCTGTATGAATTCACATCTATACAAATTAAAATTAGTGATCCTGTTAGAAAGTATCATGGAAACAGCATTCTGACTTCAAAAAAAATTTGACCTCACAACCCAATCACCTGTTCACCTAATTATGCATAAATTTCTGCAGGGAGGGTACAGAATGGTCTGGAATACTGACAAATTTTCTGTAGTACATTTTTCTCAGAAATGCCTAATAGGTCTGCTACAAACAGGGTTGGAACAAGATTTTTCAGAACTTTGATTTTATTCTCCTTCCACTCATTGTCTACCATCAAGAGACACAGGCAAATGTACCTTTACCTGCCTGTTGCCACATCATGTCAGGCAGTGATCTCATCACAAGAAAAACACCAGGAAGCGCTGTTCATTCGTTAGGCAACAATCTTTCCTCTCTGGTAGTACTGAACCAGTGTTAAAGTCTTTTCAATGAAATGTAAAACTAAGATCTTAAATAATTGACTACAAATTCTTCAAGTGCAGTGCATAGGACTCTAGCATTATATATATATAGATATATAGCTATATTATATATACTACCTTGTATTTAACACATCAAAAGCATAACCTCAAAGCTAGTTAAAGTAAATTTAGTATTCACCAAGAATTTTATTTTATTAAGAGTTATAAAAATATTTCACACTAGAAGCATTCTGTACAGCTGACTGCATTTTTAAAGAGAACAAAAATCAAGAAGGAATACCAATATGCATAAGAAAGCCTTCTTATTGCACACAAAGTAATATTTTCCCCAGAAACAAGAAATGAAAACTGAAATATATTTTATTAAACTAGTAGGTAAACATTTATATACAAACAGTTATTTCATCACAAATGCAAAATATTTTAATCTAAAATGGTCAAATGCATATACGTCTACAAGACTGACTAGTCTAAAAAATGGAAAAATAATTAGCATCTTAAAAAAATAACCAAACAACCAAAAAACACAACAACAACAACACACACACCAAGAGCAATACATTAAGATCCAAACTGTGGTATTATCAGAGTCAGAAAATTGCCTAATCTTTTTGGTGCTCCATTGACTTCAGTGAGAACTTTTTGTGTGGGAATAAGATTGCCAACACAAACCATATTGAAGGGAATGATTTTACCTTCTTTTCCCCCCCAAAAACATAATAACTATGAAAAAATGAATTATGCTAATTTAAATCAACTAAGTTTTTTTTTAATGCTGAATTAAGTCTATATAATTGGGTGTCTTCATTTCATTCAAGACTTTAAAAAGAAAAAATAAACAAAGAGCACCACTTCCTTACATAGAAAGCTTAAAGCAATTAGCAGACAGGACAAAGACCAATATTACAGAAGAATGACTAAAATACCAACCTTCTGCACAGGGTACAACTATCAAAGCTCTGTCAATAAAAACCGTGTTAGTTAGATGCTGGGCCACACCAACACTTGATGCTTCACGAAACTTAATATAACATACTTTGGAGGAAAAAGCAAGAGGAGCGTTGCTGCAAGATAAAAGGAAAAAAACAGTTAGCCATATTAAATAATTGCATGCATTTATTTTCAACTATTATTTCTTAATTAAAAACAAAATTAGACTTCCTGGAAAAGTTACCCAAAAGATAATAGAAATTTACTAATTTACCTACTTACTATGTCACTAAAAAAAGCATAGCATAGCGTCTCCTGCTTTTTAATGGAAATTTACAGAAGCCAAAATCCCAAATTAACAATGTTGATTTTCTTTACAAATCTTGCTAAACAACATTCACCAGTACTTTCCAAATTATTATTGTAATTAGCACATTAGTTTATCTTTTATTCTCCAAATGGTCCTTGTTTAAAAAAGTCAAACAATAAGCCCAGTTATTTTTAGTGGGTCATTCAGATATTAGCCCATATTAACAGATATTCTTTTTTAGGCCTTCACAAAAGAAGTTCTGTTAATTGATATTACGATAAAAGCAGTTTTTGAGAGTTCTTTTAAATGTTATGTCTTAGTTCACTAATGTAACAAAAATCCTTTTTATCATCTGTTTTAGTTTGGCATAGTGTAGCACAGAATGACAATGAAGGCGGTATTACGCTAGAAGAAAAAAAAATTAAAAATATGTATGTTGGGTAATTTGCTTTTTACATTAGAAAGCACACCAACAGAGATGTCAGAAAGCACAACACGTAAACTTTGTAATCTTGTTCAAAACCAAAGAAGTTTGCTTTAATAAAAATAATGTATTCCCCATTCAAGATTTATACTCTCTATACAAGCAGTTTATTTCTTCACATGAAGTAAGTACAGGTGAAGCCTTCAAAGACAGAATACAATCAAATATTGCTGGAACATCAGTAAATTCCATTTGAAATACATAAATAAATATACTGCAGAAAATACACTGCATGAACTGTTTAATCCAGACCCTCTCTCAACCGAAACACTAATCAACTTTCTGGAAGTACCAGGAGTTCGAGTTTAGCCCAATTTATCTTGTAGCTCCTCAAATTCCAAGCAGGTACTCCCAAAATTGTTGTAGGGAATTAACTAGGCTTTAGCATTTACATACAAACTCAGAAATTTAAGATACATTATTTCATCATATTAATTGCATAAATGAACCAGGAACTTAGTCTGTGGCAGGCAGATTGGGACGTTTCTGGTTACCAGAAAGGTAAGATCTAGGTAAAATATCTAGAGAGACAGCCAATTTCAGAATAGCAATCAGATGCATTTATGATGGAAAATTATGTGAAAAAGGAGACATTAAAGAAGCAAAATAAAGAGGGAGGGGGAGAAACATAAATATGAAAATCAACCTTATACAACCTGGAAAAACATTACAAGATGACATCCATAAATCCATGGGTCCTGATGGGATGCACCCACAGATGTTGAGGGAGCTGGCAGAAATCATTGCTAGGCCACTCTCCATCATCTTTAGGAAGTTGTGGGGAACGGGAGAGGTGCCTGAGGACTGGAGGAAAGCAAATGTCACTCCAGTCTTCCAAAAGGGCAAGAAGGAGAACCTGGGTAACTATAGACCAGTCAGCCTCACCCCTATTCCTGGGAAGGTAATGGAAAAACCTATCCTTGGTGCTGTCTCTAGGCATATCAAGGATAAGGTCATAAGAGGCAGTCAACATGGCTCCACCAAGGGGAAGTCATGCTTAACCAACCTGATTGCCTTTTATGAAGACGTAACCAGGTGGATAGAGGATGGTAAAGCAGTGGATGTGGTGAACCTTGACTTCAGTAAAGCATTGGACACCGTCTCCCACAGCATCCTTGTAGCTAAGCTGAGGAAGTGTGGCCTGGANGTTGGGTATATGTAAAGGGTGAGTGTCAGGAGGATGGAGCCAGGCAATGTTGTCCAATGATAGGACAAGGGGCAATGGATGCAAGCTGGAACATAGGAGGTTCCACTTAAATATGAGAAAAAACTTCTTTACAGTGAGGGTGACAGAACACTGGAACGGGCTACCCAGGAAGGTTGTGGAGTCTCCTTCTCTGGAGATATTCAAAACCTGCCTGGACGCATTCCTCTGTGACCTGATCTAGGTGTTCCTGCTCTGGCAGGGGGATTGGACTAGATGATCTTTCGAGGTCCCTTCCAATCCCTGATATGCTGTGATTCCGTGATTTCTTCTGTCCGTTTAGTTTGACTGTTGTAGACAGAGTTTCAAGCTTTCACGTTCAGAAAGGAAATAAACGTAGGTCCTGGTTTGAGCGACACAGGTATAATTTCTCTTTCAGTATTTTTACTTTTCAGTGAGGGCCCTTCAAATGCTTGGGAAAAGAGCACTTTTATAAGACTCTAGTGTCTGAATTTGTGAAAATATTTATATCCAGCTTTAGTATGTGGGATTCAAGGTCTCAGTGCTTTCAAGCCTTTCCAGGTGCAAGGCTGAGGAGCAAGACCTGGACACTTGACTCAGGCTGAACAAAAGGTGTATTTCATGCCATGAACATTACATTCAATATACATTAGAAAGTTTGCTGTGCAATTCTCTCTCCCTTCATAGCAGCGGTCCAGAGAATTCCTTGCCCCAGTGCCAGACCCCCAAGGGCTTTCTTTCCTCACAAAGCCATAGCGCTCACAGTCTGATATTTGTTGTCCACTGCTGGGAGCGCACAGCTTCCTGCTGATAGAATTGGCTGAGTATAATTCTTGTATATTTTATATTGGTATCTGGATCAGTATTGGTTCTTTAGTGTTTTTAATGTTAATTAATTAGTCTTGTCCTATTAAATCTGTTCATATTTCAACCCTTGGGTTTCCTTATTATTTTCCCTGATTACCCTTCCCACGTGGGGATGGGTCATCAGGTGACAGAATAATTGTCAACAATAAATTGCTGTGGAATCTTTAATAAGAATGTAGATTGTGGCTTTTGAACCATCTGTAAGGTCATGGTTCAGCACACTTTCCATCAGAGCTGACAAAGAGCTATATCTTTCTCAGTACTCAGCAGAAATGTTTGCATGCAATTTGTAATCTTACATATTCTGAATAGCCAGATTTTGCTTGCTGCAAAGATTATTTTTTTTTTAATGGCCACGGCGGGGAGGGGTGGGGGTGTGTGTGTTTATTTTTGTTTTGGGGGTGGAAGATGGTCTCTGAGCATGGGTTTAGGGGAGAATGTGTTTTGGGGGTCTTGAGATTTGTTTGCTTTTAAATACACATGCCAGCGTTAAAACCGAAACGGCTGAAGACTCCACTAAAGATTCTGCAGTCTTGGCTTTTTCTCTTTTTGCTTTCACTGTTTACCCCAAAATATAATTCTGTTCCAGGGAGTTCCAGGGTCCATAAATAATTCTTATGACAAGCTACGACAAGTATATATTTTATAATATTCCCCCCAAACCGTATTTCCTGGATTTCAATTGCAAAAGCTATCTGAAAAATATGATAAAAATATTAACATCAGAACACTATTAAACAAGGTTCTAAAAAAAAGTCTTGGTGCAAAGTGTTTTCTGAAAGTTAAGCTAAATATGCAATTCATTGGAGAAGTGATGCAGAGAAGACATTCTCTTATAAGGAGACCACCTCTACTGATAACACATCAACACTGCATCTACATCAGGGGAGATGATTAAGATCCAAAAGATCATAGAATGATAGAATCATTTAGGTTGGAAGAGACCCTTGGGATCATCAAGTCCAACCATCAGCCCTACTCTACAAGTGCTCCCCTACACCATATCCCTCAACACCACATCCAATCTACTCTTAAACACAGTCAGGGAGGGTGACTCCACCACCTCCCTGGGAAGCTGATTCCACTGACTGACCACTCTTGCTGTGAAAAACTTTTTCCTAATGTCCAGCCTAAACCTACCCTGCTGCAGCTTGCAGCCGTTCCCTCTTCTTCTGTCGCTAATTGCCCATGAGAAGAGACCAGCACCAACCTCCCTACAATGCCCTTTCAAGCAGTTGTAGAGAGTGATGAGGTCTCCCCTCAGCCTCCTCTTCCTCAAACTAAACAACCCCAACTCCCTCAATCACTCCTCATAAGACTTATTCTCCAGGCCTCTCACCAGTTTTATTGCCCTGCTCTGTACTTGCTCCAGCACCTCGATATCTCTCTTGTGTTGAGGTGCCCAGAACTGGACACAATACTCAAGGGGTGGCCTCACCAGTGCTGAGTACAGGGGGACAATCACCTCCCTACTTCTGCTGGTCACACTATTCTTTATGCAAGCCAGGATGCCATTGGCCTTCTTGGCCACCTGGGTACACTGCTGGCTCATGTTCAGCCGCCCGTCGACCAGCAGCCCCAGGTCCTTTTCTGCCAGGCAGCTCTCCAGCCACACTTCCCCAAGCCTGTAGCGCTGCATGGGGTTGTTGTGGCTCAAGTGCAGGACCTGGCACTTGGCCTCATTCAAGGCCATGCCATTAACATTGGCCCATCTATCCAGTCTATAAGATGTAAAATTCTAAAAGGTTTCACAGTGATTGAATCCCCTCCTTTTATAAAGCAGGCCTCCTAAACTTCCCCGGTAGGCTATGTAACAAGTCTTTAGTAAAACAGAAAAGTCCTATCCTGGTTTAATTCCTTTTGACCCATTTTTTATGCCAACCTTTTCTGAGGCTGACTTGAAGTGGAAATACAAAGCACTGATGCAAAAAAGCTACTTATCTGATTTAAGGTTACTATAACCCAGTTTCTTTAGGAAAGCAAGAAAACTCAAAACGGCTATCATAGAATCATAAATTGGTTAGAGTTGGAAGGAACATTAAAGATCATCAAGTTCCAAGCCCCTGCCATGGGCAGGGAAACCTAGGGACACTAGAGTAGCAGGTTGCTCAAAGCTCCATCCAGCCTGTTCTTGAACACTCCCAGGGATGGGGCATCCACAACTTCCCTGGACATGTTCCAGTGTCTCACCACCCTCCAGGAAAGAATTTCTTTCTGGTATCTAATCTAAATCTCCTCTCTTTCAATTGAAAAGCATTACCCCTTATCTTGTCACTATGCTCCCTGACAATGTGACCCTCCCCAGCTCTCTTGTAGGCTCCCTTCAGATATTGGAAGGCTGCTTTAAGGTCTCCCCAGAGCCTTCTCTTCTCCAGGCTGAACAAGTCCAGCTCTCTCAGCCTGTCTTCATAGGAGAGGTGCTCCATCCCTCTGATCATCTCTGTGGCCCTCCGCTGGACCTCTTCCAACAGTTCCATGTCCTTTCTATGTTGAGGACTCCAGAGCTGGACACAGTACTTCAGGTGGGGTCTCACGAGCACAGAGCAGAAGGGTAGAATCACCTCCCATGATCTGCTGGCCATGCTTCTTCGATACAGCTCAGGATGTGGTTAGCTTTCTGGCCTATCACTGTACACCGTTAGCCTCATGTTGAGCTTCTCATCCACCATCACTCCCAAGTCCTTCTCCTCAGGGCAGATCTCCAGCCATTCTTCTACCCAACCTGTATTTGTGCTTGGGATTGCCATGACCCAGATGCAGGACCCTGCACTTGGCCTGGTTGATCTTCATGCAATTTGCACTAGTCCACATCTCAAGCCTGTCCAGGTCCCTCTGGATGGAGTCCCTTTCTTCCACTGTGCCGACCGCACCACTGAGCTTGGTGTCATCAGCAAATTTGCTGAGGGTGCACTCTATCCCACTGTCCATGTCTCCAACAAAGATGTTAAATAGCACTGGTACCAGTACTGACCCCTAAGGAACACCACTCATTACTGACCACCACTTGGACATTGAGCCATTGACCACAACCCTTTGAATACAGCCATCCAGTCGGTTCCTTATCAACTGAGTGGTCCATCCATCAAATCTATGACTTTCCAGTTTTGAAACCAGGATGTCCTGCGCAACAGTGTCAAACACTTTGCATAAGTCCAAGTAGATGGCATCTGTTGCCCTGCCCTTGTCCACCAAGGCCGTGGCAGTGTCATAAAAGGCCACAAAATTTGTCAAGCACGATTTGCCCTTGGTGAAGCCATGTTGGCTGTCTCAAATCACCTCCTTGGTTTCCATGTGCCTTGGCAGAGATTCCAGGAGGATCTGCTCCGTGATCTTGCCAGGCACAGAGGTGAGACTGACCGGCCTATGGTTTCTGCGTCTTCCTTTCTGAATATTGGGTTTATGTTCCCTTTTTTCCACTCAGTGGTGGGAACTTTGCCAGATTGCCACAATTTCTCAAATATGATGGAAAGCGGCTTAGCAACTTCATCCACCAGCTCCCTCAGGACTCGTGGATGGACTTCATCAGGTCCCGTGGACTTATGCACCTTCAGGTTCCTTAGGTGGTCTCAAACCTGATCTTCTCCTAATGTGGGCAGTTCTTTCTCAGAATCCCTGGGGTTTTTTGTTGGTTTTATGTCCCTGGCTAGATTCAGTTATGCCTGAGCTTTCACTTGCCTGATCTGGTTCCTGGCCGTTTAGACAGTTTCTCTCTATTCCACCCAGTGTACCTGTCCTTGCTTCCACCCTCTATAGGCCTCCTTTTTAGTTTTGAGCTTGTCCAGCACTTCCTTTGTCATCCACACAGGCCTTCTGGCTATACTGCCTGACTTCTTTTTTAGATGCACCTCTCCTGAGCTTGGAGGAAGTGTTCCTTGAATACTAACTAGCTTTCTTGGTCCCCTCTCCCCTCCAGTTCTTTTTCCCACACTACCCTGCCAATCAGGGCTCTCAGGAGTCCAAAGTCTGCTCTCCTGAAGTCCAGGGTAGTGAACTTGATGAACACCATACTCGCTGACCTGAATAAAAATAAAGACTGAATTGTATTCAGATGTTTCTGTCATTTTTGTTTTACTTTGTAGGGAGACAGTAACATCCATCTCCCAACAGAACCGCCACCAACAACATAAGAATGACCTATTATGAAAGCTACAGTGAAAAAAAAAAAAAATCAAATAAAACATCCCTCTAAGGGTCCAAATTTTTTTCAGGGTGGTGGTGGAGACAACAGAAATGAACATCCTATCAAAATAAAGTGTTCTGAAATAACTGTGCAGATCACATTTAGATAAGGCTCTGTGTGTTTTATCTCAAAGGCCTTACTTATAACACAGTCACTGTGGGATAGAATGATGTCTAAGAAACACTCATGTCTGCTAGCCTCCAAGCAGGGCTTTCAACATCCAATGCAGACAGTATGTGCCTCCCTGCTTTAAAACAATTAATTATGCAGAAATTCAATTGTTAGTCAATAAAGCTTTTCAATATTTTAGCTGTTCAAAATTTCTCTTATAGCCATTTGAAGATTTATTGCTATGAATGTAATTTTGAAAGTTTCTTTGAAACACAGACTTTAACTAGGTGTAAAGCGTAACACAAAAGCATGACTGGGACTAAGAATCTGATTACAGGCATCACTGGTCTCCTAGCGTGCCAAAACAATTCTAAGCTGTATGAGCAGTTGACATACTCAAGTATATACCCAAGGCAAAAGACCCTGCGAGCCAGTCTCATATTTCAATTGTACTGCAAACTGAAAGTGATCTATAAAGACTGGTCACAGTCTTGTTCAGAATTGTGAGAAAAAGAAGCCATACTTCATCTTCGCACAAGTCTACTTAAACAGTCAACAGAAAGGTACCAAATTAATACCTTCTTGGACAGCATTTTATAAGTTTAACTGTAAGTAACTTTAGGCCGATTTAAATAAAACCACCACACACAAAAAAATCCAAACGAGCAAAAAAGCCTGCAGCAAAGCGAGAAAAGTTTCAGACAATATTTTACAAAAGCAGGGAACACAGTATACCCTCCTGTCATCACCATGCAAGGATGGTTTCTCAAACATCTTTTGTACACACAGGCTTGCAGGATGCCTCCCTCCTGCCTCCTTAATGTCATCTGTGTATTGCCACTTGAGAAAACTCAATAAGCACTCAAGGTTTTGCAAATGGCAAACTGTGGAGAGCACATGTTAAACAGTGACAGCAATTCTCCATTCTCAACATGGGAATTCAAATGTCTAGCTAAATCAGGACAATACAGGGATATTCAAAACTTAATTTTTTCCTCAGATTTTGAAGACAAAAATATCACTGAAGCTGACAGTGAAGCCCCACTAAAGTCACCCTCTTCTACATAGAAGCAGCAAATCCACACCAAGGCCCTGACATAATAACAACTCTTAGTACATAAAGTAATACTCTTATGCAGGCTGCGACTGTAACATTATTTAGTGTTCTTGTTGAGTGTTAATGGCTGAATGGCCGCACTCAAAGGGTTGTGGTCAACAGCTCAATGTCCAAGTGGCGGCCAGTAACGACTGGCGTTCCTCAGGGATCAGTACTGGGACCAGTGCTATTTAACATCTTTGTTGGAGACATGGACAGTGGGATAGCAACAGCAAGTTTGCTGATGACACCAAGCTCAGTGGTGAGGTCAACATGCTGGAGGGAAGGGACGCCATCCAGAGGGATCTGGACAGACTTGAGAGGTGGGCTAGTGCAAACCTCATGAAGTTCAACCAAGCTAAGTCTTTAGCTTCAGGAAACCTGCAAGAACCTAAAGGAAACTGTTACTTCAAAAACTACAGTCTTAAGATATTAATTGCTGGAGAAAGTGAAAAGGTTCATGAAGCTCACTAGGAATAGTGAAAATAATGTTAAAGAACCTGCATTTTTTAATACATTAATGGGCACAAGCTGGCACATAGGAAGTTTAATTCAAACATGAGAAAAAACTTCTTTATGGTGAAGGTGACAGAGCCATGGAATGGCCAGGCAGGTTTTGGAGTCCCCTTCTCTGTAGACCTTCAAGCCCCGCCTGGATGCCGTCCTGAGTAATGTGCTCTAGACAATCCTGCTTTAGCAGGGGAGTTGGACTACATGATCTCTAGAGGTCCCTTCCAACTCTGACAATTCTGTGAAACTGGGGTGGTTTCTCTCTCTTTCCCTCCACGTTTTGCATGCTTACAAGAATGTTGAGAGAACTAATCTAACATTAAAATGCTTTCTATTTAATGCAACCTATTTAATCTAAAGTAATTATATTCAACAATTGAGACTTCTTGTTAGGTTTTTTGAAGAAATTCTCTGTTGCACCCTATAAAACCAAAGGACATGTTAATGATAGGAGACCAGAGAAAAGCAGAAAATGGATAAAAAGGACCTCTTCTCTCTCACAATGCCAGTTCAGACAACCATAGCACAGCCCTATACTTTGTTCTACAATCATTGAAGAGTCTATAGGTGTTGGATACATCATCTTCACTCACCAGTAAGTCCTTCTTTTTTTAATTATTTTTTCAAAGTCAGCAGTAAGGTGCTGCACAATGCATTATAGTGGAACGAAGTGTGGTAGAACAGTGTTATCAAAGTAATTTCCTATAAGGTTGAAACGATAACCTGATCAAATTCACTGCTGCTACAAACGTCTTGGATTGCTCTGACAGAGAAAAATATGAGAGGATTAGGATGAAAAAAAAAATAATCCAAAGCTAATGTAATGCTGCATCTTCCAAGAATTGGAAAAAAAGATTTCAAAAGGAAATTAAATTATCAAGAGCAATGCTCCAAAACGTTCCATGGCCTTGATCAAATACCAGAATGAGATTTATTTCCTTTCAATCAATAAAGTTTTGTTATTAAAAAATTTGAGCATTTAATACAATTAGATTTTATGGATTAGACTTCAGCAGATTAAAGGGAAAAGTAGAAGGCTGACAAACATTGCTGATTTGGAAGAGGTGAAGAATAATTTATACTTTTATTTGGAAAGAGCATAATGCTGGATTAGAGGGGAGTATTTATAAAGTGTGTTTATGCATGTATACATGTCTATATATTCTGTTTACTATTGAGCATCAAAAGAACTACAAGTTCAAAGTTCATATCCATTAGAAATAAACATGCCAAGCAAAAGTAATGGGATTATAAATATTACAGTAGATCTCTTGAATTAATTGAATGCCCCTTTTCTTTTAATACATGAGATGATGCATACAGAGAACACAACTTCACTCTACTCTGCAAACTCATGCCTAAGTAAATATATTTTGTGTGCATGTTGGATACTGGCAATACAGATTTAGAAAAAAAACAGGTTACAATTCTACACAATGCAACATGTAATTTTAACACATCTCTATCTATAAAAACATTAGGATAATACTCTAATATTAGACTACATACTATTCCTGAACCAAGAAATGTTTCTGTAACTAAGTGCTTCTGTACAAGGGCTAGCATATGGGGTCCCAATCTCAGTGAAACTTGTACTTAACCTAGGTAACACAATATTCTATAAGGACTGAAAACTACCATGTCACCTTCCTCTTATTCCTAAACAAAAAATAAATTTAAAAGAGCTTATTAATATTTGTCGTTCAGTAGTCAATATCCATGAGACCTGTAATTCATTAATTCAATATACTAAATTATGGTTTTCTGCTAGAAACTGGAGCGAAAAGCAAGTTTCCTGCTGTTCCATGAAGGCAACAAAATTCATACTCTAGAATACATTGGAAGTTTGGATTGCTTACAGAAATGCTTGTAAAGCTAAGACTGGGACGACATGAATTTTTGTCTGATGTTGACTAATGTAAAAAGCAAATTTGCTTTTAAAATGAAATAATAGAAAGAATTTATATAAAAAAATATATAAGCCTTAAATCCTTAAATACCTAAGTAAAATAGGAGCAAAAAATAATTTTAAGAAATTGCAGACATCTATTGTAGCATCTTTACTACCTGTGCACTTTCTATGAAACGCTATTTTCTGAACTTATAATACTGTTAAAATATATTTTCAGGGAGTCAATAGGAAGCATGTTTTTACTGTTTCACAAGAAGGGCATTAAATCAAATGCTTAATTTTTACCTTAGAATCATAGAATCATTTTGATTGGAAGAGACCCTTGGGATCATCGAGTCCAACCATCAGCCCTACTCTACAAGTTCTCCCCTATACTAGATCCCTCAACACCAAAACCAATCTACTCTTAAACACAGTCAGGAATGGTGACTCCACCACTTATTCCAGTGCCTGACCACTAACTTTTTCCTCATGTCAAGCCTAAACCTACCCTGCTGCAGATTGCAGCCGTTCCCTCTCATTCTATTGCTAATTGCCCTTGAGAAGAGACCAGCACCAACCTCTCTACAATGCCCTCTCAAGCAGTTGTAGAGAGTGA
>VZTM01042295.1:34875-47568 GCA_013400555.1 Jacana jacana
CAGCATTGCAGGTCACTGATCACTTCCTCATTAATTGAGGAATTACTTTAATTATTAAGGTAATAATTTTGAAGTCAGGTCAAATGTCCAGAACTATTTCTAAAAGTTATGCATAAAAATTGCAAATAACTGCTATATGACATAGTGAAAAATAATAGCAACAGCTATAACAAAAACTATTTTAAAGTTAGGAGAAACAAGTTTATTAAGTGTACTGTGGAATAAGTCCCAAGTAAAAACCTAGAAAATCATACAAAAATCACTGTAAAATGTTTAAAACTTGGTAAGACTGTTTTATCTTTAAGTGAATGGATACCTACTACATATACTTTATATACGAATTAAAATCACATTTAATTTTTCTTCTGAAAGGTTGTCAAACATAACTTTGTAATACATTGCATTAAGAAAAAAATATTTCTTTTCCTTCCCTGTTCTGTTGGCTACCATCTGCTTGGAAGAAACACCAAGGTTCGCAAAATAACAATACTATCTCCCATCTGAACGGATCCCTCGCATGCAACTGACATAATGAGGACAGCTGCAATTTAGAGAAAAGTGTAATATCCGTTATTAACTTTCATTTACTGCAAACGTCTTATCGGGGGCATTTCCGAGCACAGGGCAGGTACCGTTCCTCCGTTAACAGTTATGCTGGCTTCTGTTCGAGCGGCCCTTTCTCGAAGGAGAAAAAGAGTCCTTCGAACAAAGAGTTGGTCCCGCCGGCACAAATCTCCCGGGCGGCGCGGCCTAGTAGCCGGCCGGGCGGGGGGCGGGCCCGCCCTATCTCTCTCCACTTGGGATGCGTCAGAAAAGAGGCTTTCAGGAAGAGGGGGGGGGAAACGAGATCTGCGCCGGGGAAGCGCCTCGGGGCAACCTGAGAGCACGCTTCTTGCCAGGCCTTAGGCTGTAACTCTGTGCCGACAGCCACCGCCGCCACTACCACGAGAACACAAAATCCGCCGTGTTACTACAGGCTGTTCCAGAGATGTGGCAGCTATTCACCTCCTCTGGACCGGGACCGCCATCTTAAATCTGGACAAAGCCCCTTTCCTCTAACGCTCCTGCCCCATACAAAGGGGTGAGACCACGTGATACCGCATCCTGTGCAGGAGACTCTGGTGCCCGCAACCAAAATGGTACATAGGGCTTTCTGCCTCTTCCCTTCCCTCCATCCTCTCGACACCTCTAGGCCTCTTTCTCATCTCAAGTCTCTACCGCTCCGGAGGCCCGCGAGACCCTACTTACTCTGGGGGATAGAGGCGCAGCTCCTCAATATCTCCCAGGAAGCCGAAGAGAGTCCGCATCTGCTCACTAGTCACTGCCGAGGACAGGTTCGTGACCTGGATGACAGACGTGGGGCCCAAAGGAAAGCCGAGCGGCACCCCGATCACTCCGCTGCTCATCATGGCGGAGCCTACACGACTGCTCTGCTCGCAGCGGCGCCACACAGAGCCGGAGAGGCGGGCCCGACGACAGAGAGGAGCAGGCGGCGCCTGCCAGAGTGTCCTAGTATGCGGATGCTCTAGGGGCGAATTCGACTGCTCCCTGAAGGTAATTCTGGGAGGACAGCCGTTCTTCCTGTGCTGGCTGGGGCTCACGGGGGAATGGACTCCGAGCTCGGCCGCGAGGGCCTTCTGCAAGAGGGGAGGGAGGGGGGAAAAACCTTCCTTCCGGTTTCCCAAGGAGCTAGCGAGGCCGTCGCGATCAGTGTGGAGTTGTGTGCGTTCCATCCTTCCTTACACGCATAGTCTACCCGCCCCAGGCTGCCGAGAGAGGGGGCCGCGGGAAGGAGCAGCCCCAGCCCCGGCGCCCCCGTAGCGGAGGAAGCGAGCACGGCAGCCCGGACGCTGCACGCAGCGCCCTGCTGGGCTGACTGAGGAGATTAGATAGTTCCATCACACGCGGGGAAGGTGCAGTTATGAGCGCATTTGACTAATCCCTGCACGAACGAGACTCGAGTATCTTGTTAAACGGTTTCCTTGTCCTTTAGGAAAGCAAAACGCTTCTTATTTTAAAACAGTAATACCAAAGACTCTGGGTACAAAACCTCACCTTTAATAGGTCAGGTTTAGTTAGCTCTATTATTCGATTTTCTATGAAATTCACAGAATGCCCTGCTAGCAGATTAAAATATTTTCACAAGAAATGGAAGGAAAAATAGATTTCCCATTTAAATGCTCTTTTAGTAGCCAAGTTCAATTAGAGGTAGTTTAATTACCCCAGGGAATAAACCCTTGAAAACTTACCCCTAACTACCTTTAAACAGGAAGGGTTGTAATGAAATAAGTTAATGGTTTTGTTATAACTTGACTGGGAATCTATACCAATTAAAGTGATTTTTACCTGGAGTTACAGTTCAAGTTTTCTTCATAAGTTAAATTGACTGGAGAAAATGAGGCTGAGCATTATGCATGTAGGTGATTAGTATTAAGGATCTAACTGCTGTCTGTCTTAGGTGGTAAAGAACTGTATATCTTGGCACTGAAAGACTTAAGGTTTCAGACATGAATATTTTAGCTATTAAGACCTTCCATACCCCAAACCTGAAATGAGAAGGGACTCAAGTATTTTTTTAAGTTATCTGGGCTGAAAAAGATTACATATTTGTGATGCTTCCCTGAGCAAGTAGGTCAGTTTTTATGAAATCTCCATAGATAAGCCTGGGAAGTGCTTTCTTTATTGATGCGTAATACGTTACAGAAATTTAAGTAATTCCAAGCAATTGTCAGAAATTTATTTTATTTTTAAATGCCCGTGAATTTGTTACATTTAGTACTTATTTCAAAATGCTAATCAGTGCACTCATATTCTTTTTCTAAATGGAATCCAGATTTAAGATACAAGTTAAATAATTTCTTTCAGCCATCCTGATAGCTTCTTAATTAGCTTAATCTTAGAGAAGTTTAACTGGAGAATTCAAGATCTTTTATCATATATTATGCAAAATTAAACTCTGGTATCTATAGGATCATTGTGTTTTGACTAGTACATTTCATCCAAAGACAGTTAGAGAGAGGTGTAGAATCTATTACTGCTTTGAACATTCATGTCCTCTTTCCTTGCATCTCTCAGTGGAGGGTACCAGAAAAAACGAGCTTTAAAATTCACAAATAGAAAAATTCTGTGCTGTGAGAACTGACTGGGATACCCCATCTCAGGTAGTCTTTAATAGTAAATATGAAATTCTGAGCTACTGGTATCCTTCCCAAAAGCAAACCCTGTTTAAATTTTATATTTGTCAGTCCCTAGCACAGGACAAAATTAGCTTGAAAAATAATATGAAAAAACATATATTTGGATTTCAGAAGAATAGCAAGGAAAAAAAGAAAAAATGCTGAAAGCCTTGGTTCACACAAGCTGCCATTAAAATGCCAGAAGCAACTGATGAATCTGTTTTAGCCAAACTGTTCAAAATTTAAAAGTATAAAAGAGCCACTCCCTCTCTTATAATAAAAAGCAGCCATTAAGGAAAAACGTTAAATAAAATGGGTAGACATGCAGGAGGGGAATCAATGTATAAGCCGTACCCTAACAACATTCTATCTCTACTCAGTGGTCAACAGACGTGCCTTACTATCTTCGTACAGGATGCTGTAGGCCAAGAGAAAACTTTAACTCTGATCTAAGTGCTGAATTAATACGTGTAGGGGCGCTTTTTTTCAGTTTTGCTCACCTGTTTTTATACTTTTAATAACTGGATTGTTGCACTTGGATTCAGTAAATAAATTATTTCATTTTACCTTCACCTTGCTCACATGAGCAATAATGTCAGGTTAACTAGGCAAAGACCAAGGTATTCCATGCCTGCAGTGCAGAAAGCCTTAAACTTTTCCCAGCTGGGGATTCCAACATCCATCTCCTGACAATCCAAGCAATAGATTTTGACTGAGCTCCAATCCTGGAACTCCAACCATGACTTCAGAAAGCCCTTTGCAATTGCAGAGTTATCCAGAGTTGATGGGATATTTGAGAGAACAGCTTTACAGTCATCACATTAAATTCTCAAAAATATGCATTAACACATTTCCTGGAAGAGGAAAGTTATTACTTATAATTCCTATTCTTAATGTGTAAAAACAGATGCATACTATGCTTCAAAGAGAACTGATTCATCAGCAATGATTCTATAGTCAAAACACATACATTCTTCTTTCCTTTTCCTTCAAAGTTGCTCCAGAAATTAGACTGAGTGGGACTTTGCAATTCATAGGGTTCCCCTGGTGAGCATAGCTTTCAAATACTGTGAAAGCAAATGCTAAATGATGAACCATCCATGCATCACCAATATGACTGAGGACAAATAAGCAATCCTTTCTGAAAACAAAAAAGTGGGGGCTTTTTAGAGGTGCAGGGAAAATCTCAGAATATGAAACATTTGCTTGCCCTTACAAACTTTTTTTTTTTCTTCATTAATCACCTGAGTTTTTCCTGTGTATAGAAAATAATCTTCCCCTAAAACTGCATCATTCCCTTTTCCTTTTAGTTTCTGGAAAAACAACAGCAATACATTATTCTTACAGAGATCATGAAAATTAAATTCCGTGTTACCTATGTGTAAAAAGGTAAAGTCTTCAAACAAAAGCAACTATTAATCTTTTGTCTAAGATTGTATTTCCTGGTCTTTCCACAAGGTTTAAAAAGCATTTACTGGGAAATGTTAATTGCAAGTAGCAGTAGCAAAATATTTGCAGTTCAGAAGGAGGGTACAGTAAAACCTGATTAGGAGAAAAGTCTTTGCATTTACTGCACGTCCGCGCTTAGGGAATAGAAAGCAAATGAGGTAAGATAAAGACAGAAACATTAGAAAGCCTTCTTTCTAATGGACCCTTAAGGACTTCCAAAAGAATGTTATCCACAGAGCACATATATTTGATATAAAATCAAATAGTTCTAACTCTTAAGCAATTTATAAAAGGTAAAATTTAATTTCAGATTCTACTATTCCTGGGGCATTTAAGGCTGTGTAGCCTAAATGCTATGATGGTGGAGTTTGGGTCCTGAGAAAAGGGAAAAAACTGAATAGCAGGATCATAACCCTGGACCGTTGCCTGCTCGTGGATCAGCCTTGAAGAATCCCATGGGAGACAATTCTAAAAAGAAGGGCCCAAGAGAGCTGGAGTTTTTTTAAGGCTTACCTCCTCTGGGCTCAGTAACAGTCCTTCCTGATGTGGAAGTCAAGCCTAGGTGGTAGGAGGCTTGTAGAAGTAAACAAGGAGCTCCTGACAGAAGTAAAACACAATAAAGAAACATATATGAGGTAGAAGCAGGGTCAGGTCATCCAGAAGGAATACAAAGACACTATCTGAGCGTACAAAGACAGGGTTAGGAAAGCCAAAGCCCATCTACAGTTGAATCAAGTGAGGGAGGTGAACAGCAACAAGACAGATTTCTACAAGCATAGCAGCAGCAAAAGGAAGACAAGAGAAAGCATGGGCCCACTGCTGAATGGGGTAGGGGTCCTGGTGTCTTGGTGACAAAGTATATGGAAAAGGCTAGAGTACTTAATATCTTCTTCATCTCAGTCTTTACTGGTAAGACTTGCTTCTGGAAATTACAAGCCCGAGACCAGTGGGAAAGTCTGGAGCAAGGAAGATATATCTTTGACAGAGGAGAATCAGGTTAGGGAATATTGAAACAAATTGGACATACAGAAGTCCATGGGACCTGATGGGCTGTTCCTATGAGTGTTGAGGATCCAGCCAATGTCACTGTGAGACCACCATTAATTATCTTTGAAAGGTTGTGGTGTTTGGGGGAGGTGAATGTCACCCCTAGATTCCAGATGGGTAAGAAGGAGCATCTGGAAAACTACAGGCCGGTCAGCCTCACCTCAATCCCTTGGAAAGTGGCAGAGCATATGGCATTCAAGATGTTCTGTTCCATAACCTTCCCAGGCACCAAGGTCAGGCTGACAGGCCTGTAGTTTCCTGGATCCTCCTGGCTCTTCTTGTAGATGGGCGTCACATTTGCTAACCTCCAGTCCACTGGGACCTCCCTCCTTAGTCAGAACTGCTGATAAATGGTGGAAAGTGGCTTGGTGAGCATTTCTGCCACCTCCCTCAGTACGCCCATCTGGCTCCATAAACTTGTGTGTGTCTAAGTGCTGTAGCAGTTCCCTCACTATTTCCCCTTGTATTATGCAGGCTTCATTCTGCTCCCCACCCCTATCTACTAGCTCAGGGGTCTGGGTACTCGGAGAACAACTGTTCCTACTACTGAAGACTGAGGCAAAGGCAGCATTATGTGCCTCAGCCTTTTCCTCATCCTTTGTTACTATGTTTCCGCCCACGTCTAAAGGATGGAGATTCTCCTTAGCAAAAGAGCTGGGAAAAGCATCCCCCCCATTTCCCCCATAGATTTAGTGTGATTATTAATAAATTCTGAGACACAGCACAGGTATGGGCAGGACAGTGATACTGCATAAACACCCCAACATAACCACCTGAACAGTGATGTTATCATATCATAAATTGATATTACACAGGCCAGCAAAATGATAATCCTCATCCTTCCTCCAGAGGTGATAAATAACATTGCAGGGGGTACATAGAGCATATAAGAATTTATATAACACAGCCATGCAAACAAAGCAACAGTTACCAGTTACCAGTGACTATTTAATAAAATAAATGTGTATAACAAATTTGTTTTAACACACTCTGGTTGGATCTGTCATTATCTCAATCCTTCGTGCCCCATGTTCGGTGCCAAAAAAGGACTGTCATCTTTTAGCCTCAGCTCGCAACAAAGAACCATGCAGCCGCTCACTCACACACAAACTTGTGGGATGGGGGGGAGCATTGGATGAAAAACTTGTGGGTTGAGACAAAGGCAGTTTAAAGGAACAACAAAGGAAAGAGGGAAACAACAATAATACTGATAAAGGAACGTAGAAAACACGATTAGTGTACCACTGCTCACTGACCAGACCATGGAAGTCTCAAGCCCATTTCCATGTGGCAACTTCCTGCTCCCTCCCCCCAGCCAGGTCAATACGTATTGGTTTGGTAAACTGGAGATCATAGAGCATCATCTTCTGCTGGATAATATCACCTGGAACTGGAAAATCACAATAGTAGTGAGGTTTTGGTTTGGGGATATTGTTTTAAAGGAAGATAATCCAGGTATTGTCACAGCCAAAGTGGCTGCTTTACTTTCACATGCTGAATTTAAAAGAATATTTATTTTGCTTTAAATTAAAAAAAAAGTATATCAGTATTTTTCATATCAGTCAACCAAATTCTTTTTATCTGAGACAAAAACCCCCAAAAAACAATAATGGTAGATTGCACACTTAAAAACCCCAAACTGATTGTGCATGTCCTGCTGCGTTTCAGGATAAGGAGGTCTGGGCACAATCACTCTTTGTCAGTCATTCTAGTTCCCAGCCTCCATCTTGGCATCAGAATATAGGCTTCCACTGACAATAAAAGTATTAGAACCTTTACAATTGTGAAGTTAGAAAATATACTAGAATATAACTCAGTGTGAATGAACATTAACATTCTATTTATAACTTTTATTTGAAAGTGATATAAAATATACATTATTGCAAAATAAATTCAGTTCAGTAAGTACTAATGCTGAAAATTCTTTTGGGCATTTTAAGATGCCTTAAAATTAAGCACAGCATGATTAACACTATAATAGAATAATTACAATCTCCAATTAAAAAACCACCACATGTCACTTACTGCAGTCAGTCCCATTACCAAGTGTATTTTCATAGCTTTGTTAATTAAAATGCAGTAGAAACAAAATTGTTTGGAGATTTTACAGCATGGTTTCTAATTCTTGCATGATGCAACCTCATCAGTCATTTCATAACACAGTTAGAAAATTAGAAAATTTTACATTATTATTTCCTGTTTCCCAGGACTTTAATATTATGTTAGCTAACCAGCTGTTAAAATCTATTTAAATATTTATTAAAAACATCTCACATTTTCAGTAGAGCCATAGCTTTCAAACGAAGACAGTCAGAAACATTCTCAGCAAAAATACCTTCTGCATATTCAAAACCAGTTGTTGATTATTCTATTTGTAGTAGAAGTTGTTACAGACAAAAATCAATCAAATATGCCAAAATGTTATGATATTAGAAGGCTTGGCACAATACTTTCAAATCATGTATTTTGTCAGTGCGTACTTATAATTCAGTAGAAAGCTTTTTCCCCCTTATTGTTGGTTTGTTGTTGTGGGGGATTTTTCCCCTGAGTTTCTTTCACAAATCATCAACATCAGTAATTGAATGAGAATTTCTCTGTAGAGCATCTGATTTATCTGCTACCAGTTTTTGTATTGAGAGACAGCCTTAAGTTTATCCAAATCAGCATTTTCACACAACTATCAAGACTGAATGTACCATTTTTCATTTATTTTTCATTTTTTTCATGTTTTTTTCATTTATTTGGACAATACTGAAACATAAATAATTCACCAATTTGCAGTGTCTGACCATGCCTCATGAAATGCATGCAGTGCAGAGACATACTGTCTTTTGTGTTATGCAGCTGCAAAAGTAGATGTAAACTGGAAATGTAATTCCTGATGCTCAAAAGTTGAGAAAAGCTACATAATTTCAGTAATATGACATTTAATGTGGAACAGTTCTTGGCCATCTTGGGACCCTTGCCAGCCAAGTCACGTGACACTTGTTCTCTTGCATCTTTTTACATCTCGAAAACTTTTAATCAGGTATTATATGAGTGGCTGACTCGGCCACTATGTGTCCTGACTCGGCCATTAAGATACACAAGCTATACGTTAACTGAATCTTTCACAGCTCAGTAATATTTATCAGTAGCTACTTAATAGATTTTTCCCTTAAATGGGATAATTGCAACCTACTTTTCAAATGCACAAGGTCTCATACAGAGTATTTCCAATATAGTCTAAAACATGTAGGTTGAAATGCTTATCTCATGTTTTCTCCTGCTGCTGCCAGGAAAGGACAAGGCAGGTGGAGTCACAGGTCTGGGGAAGCTCTGGCAGCTTTTAGCAAGTGTGGTCAGCTGCCCTTGATTCAGGGTACTTGGGAGTCTGTCACAGCGGCCCCTGCTTTGGGAGGGTGAAGCTCCCACTCTTCTAGCTGGTTTTAGGGAGAGATCTGTCTCACAGCTTGGTGGACCCTACAGCTTCAAGAGCCCTGGACCCCCATAACAGTGCAGGCCTGCACTAGCAGAGCCACAAGTGGAAAATCTGTAGAAGGCAAAAGCTAGAAGCTAGTGTCTTCACAGCACCACATATAATGCTCCTGCAGTTCATTGCCCTCAGAGCTGAGGAAGACCTGGGGTGCTTTCAAGGAAAGCATCTGGACAGACTGACCTGAGCCTGGAGGTAGCAGTGAGTGATGTAGTGGGTGACTCCCAGCTGTGGGGCAAAGAGGCACCCGCCTGCCAGTCTGACCTGCTGGCTAGAGAAACTTGTTTGCCAGAGGCCCAGGATGTTGTGGGGTGACTGCCAAAGTTTGTCCCCTTGATGGTCTTCCATGTGAGCACCAGCAATACCTCCATGGCAACCAGGAGAGGACCTAACCCCTCACAGTCTCTGTGGAGAATGGTCAGGAGCATGGGGTCCGAGGTGCTCTTCTCAATATTGCTAGAGAGGGGAGAGGGCATGAGGAGGAGGGGAACGATACTGAGTGTCAACAATTGTTCAGCAACATGGTTTTGATTTCTATCACCATGGGACCCTCTTTGAAGATCAATGTCTGCTTGGAAAAATGGGATCCACCTCACTAAGCACTGGTGGGGATGTACCAAGTCTTAATATTCATAATTAGGTAATCATATCATCTTTATGTCACAGGTGAATTATTAAGAGAAGACAACATTGTGTGGTTAAATAAAATGGTTTTATTAATGATTAAATGATGATCTGATGGTAATTAATTGATGACTGAATGAAAATCAAATTGTGATTAAGCAATAATTGAATGGTAATTAAACAGTGATTTGATGATGATTTAGATGGTGATTAAGACAATAATTTAGACAATGGTCACTCTACTACTTACTATACTTCTAATAATTAAGCTATAGCTGGATATATAAATGTTGTTAGCATACAATATACTTTTAGGCCTAATGTAAAATGTCACTTACCTCATTATAGATATCAGGTGCTAGGTAAATGATGTGGCCTAGACTCCTTGGCTCCTGAGAAGATACGGCCTAGCACAATTCTCAAGGTTTGTACAGCAAGGCTGATTTCAGTCAGGCCTACTTGTCAGTGATGCTTGAACCAAAGTAATGATCGCTCAGAGTGGGTGCGTCCGCCACACTCTACCCATCACTTTCAAAAATGCCAACAAGTCTAGAAATTTAAAATCTTTTCTCTATTGGAACATGTCTGTACAGAAATGGTGCAAGCACCTTCTCTGTGTAACCTGAAAGCCTTGGCTACTGAATAACATGGATAGCTATAGAAAGCCTCATTTCTTATACAATAAACTACAAAGACAGCAATGTGATATGAAATGTGATATTAAATTGATTTTTATTCGTTTTCAGTGACTTGCTTTCTTAGTTCATCATTATAAAAGCTTCCTCTCCCTGCCAACAGTCATCATTAGTTTTCTTTTGTCTTTATAATTTTAAGAAGAATCAGAGTCATGTCACAGAAAATTAAATCATGTATTTTATTGCTTACTTGTTGAAGATGAATAAGAATGGGCATTAAAAACGGTGGGTTCCTAAACCTAAAACCAACTGCCTTGTAGATATATAATGCTTTTATCAGCTTGTTGCAGTAATACTTCTGTGCATTGGAAATCATTCTGCTTAGTGAAACAGTAACATTTAGTATTTCAGAAAAACTGTCAGTTCAACTATATAATTATAAATTCTTAAAGACCCTTCACTGTTATTTGGGCAAAGCAAGAACTACCTAAATGACCTCTGCTGTGATAAATATGCATCAATGCTTTAGTGGAACATCACATTAGATTCATTCACTCTTGACAAATGTGAATGTACTCCTAAACTTTCTTAACTAGAGTGAGAATATTTGATAGAGTTAAAATACAGATACACTTAAAATACAGTTCTGCAGAAGGAGTAAAGACAAACCCTTTTTTTTTTTTCAAAATCATGTCCTGTGGCATGAGATAAGGTTTTCTTTTTGGATGTTTACTTTCAAACCCAAGTTGTAAGGCAGAACTTGATCTTCATTTAGCATTAGCCAATCATTCGAGTAGCTCTTTACTTTCTTTACCACATAACCCTTGTATATCTCATTAGAGCACTCCCAAGCCACTCTTAATTATAACCCTGCTCCTTGACTTAACCACCTCTCTCTGGTATCGAAACTTAATTTGCATCAAAGACTACTCATCTCTTCAGGTGAGCAGCCACTGGGTGCCCTGGCTGATTTCATTGCAAGATCAGATTAGCCACAAAGGTATTTATTCTGAATAACCTGGTTTTGCAATTAAATCAGCTAAAGCAGACCCCTGGACACAGATGCATGGAGCCAGAAACACAAATAATTCTTTATGAACAGATACTTATAGAGGACTATGGTCTACAGAATCTACAGAAGAATAAAATCATGTTAAGGAGAATGTCCTATAAGTTAAATAATTCGTTCACACACAGCTTTAAAGAGCATTAGTTTATTATCTATTCTCTGTGTGTTACCTCAGAAACAGTCTAATTATATAAAAAAACTTGGAATGTCAAATAAATGCTGATCAATAAAAACATTTCATAGCTGTTGACAAGGTAATATTTCTTAAAAAACCCCAAATAATCATAAAAGCTTGATTCTGTGTTGCTTATTGCTATGTTTGTGTTCATAGAATGCTTTCAAGTATATACACTTTTTTTAAGTCCAGTCCAAAAAAGAAATTCAAAAATATTTACAAAAAAAATATGCAAATATGTGGGAGACTTCTTTTCATTACATCAAGTTGAACTGATTCTTTAATGACTTATCAAGTATAGAAAATTAAAGTTTTGCATCAACTCATTGCCATGCTAAGTAACTTAAGGTGCTGATGGATTTTATTCTATTCAAAATGTAGTTTAAGATGCATTCAAAATGAAAGGTGCCAATATTGTCTTTCCTCACAAACGCATTTCTATCAACTGAAAACTCCAGTGTTCACCAAATATTCCATGTTTTATTAGATAATTGATTTGCCAATTTACTGAAGACAAGCTTTGGCCAAGTATTTATATTTTTTAAGTACGTTACTAGCAAGATGATGTCTAGGGAAAACATTGTCCCAATACTTGTTGAAAATGGTCACTTGATAAATAGGTATGAAGAAAAAGCGGAGGCATGTTGAGAGCAGGCCCTTTAAGAGGGGGTTGCTGGGAGGGCACATATGCAAATAAGTGGAAGTAAGCGAAACGAAGTATAGTGAAGGCGAAACAAAGTGTGGGAAACAGCAAATGACACAAATGTTGTAGCCAATCATGGGGCAACTTTAAGCCTGTGGAAAGTGTGTGGAAAGCTCGTGGACAATATCCCTCTCCCTATCCGCAATGTAGTGCTTAGCGAATGAGGACGTGTAACTGTAGAACGATATGGGTGCTTCCTGGGGGGTGCTTCCCGACTATGTGTGCTTCCCGACTGTGGGTGTTTCCGGAGTCGGGTGCTTGCTGCGTGTACTTCCGGTTTCGGGTGCTGGCTGGAATGGCGGATTGATGGCTTCCTGATTGATGGCGTCGGGCTCGACTG